>SNQJ01S0026840.1:35379-51468 GCA_010110895.2 Picea sitchensis | reverse complement strand
GGGGGGGGGCATGTAGTTCCTAACATGAAAAATGTCAAGATGGGAACATCCACATATAATTGGGAAATTTAGTACATTTTTACTATCATTCACTCATTAGTCCAACCTTCTCTCATATCCTTCATATACACTCTGCATCCATCAACCATACCTACAATTGGGGGAAGCTTTGGAGTGGTTTCACAGTAAATTGAGCTGAAGAGGTAGGTTCTGAGGCCCGTGAGTTATTGAAGAAGAAGGTTGTTGGGCATGTGAGCATTCTCTCCAAGTGAGAGAACTGATGGGAATTAATTTCCCAAGGTGTCAAGATGAAACTATAGAGATTTGATACTTCCTTTATAGCATGTTGTTGAAGCCCCAAAAGGGAAGTGGGGTAGTCGAAGGATTGTTGAGCATAGAAAAGGGCACACTTCTTGGGGTGGGACATGCATGTGGGGAATGAGGGACTGTAGGTTGTATGCTAGAGTTGGCACCTTATTTTGATTATTTTGGTTGTTGACAAACCTTAGATTGCCTTAGGATTCATTTTCCCTGGTGGAGTTTTATCCCTATCTTGGGGGTGACCTGTTGCTGCGAGTTTATAAGCAACAAAGTCTTTGGATGGGAGGAATGTCTGGTTTTGTAGGTAGTTGGTGATTTTTTACAAATACAAGTGTCTTTGATCTGGATCTTATGAGAAAAATGAAATGAATACATATTATTATCAAAAGATGCTTAACACATAATAAAATATATATAGTAAATTTGGTTTCTATTCAATAATGAAATAAGATGAAACTATAAAATGCAGTGGAAAACAAGCTCGTTAGAATGGTGGTGGCTTATCTCTGAGAAGAGATGTGATGACTATGCTCATTCTCCAGAAGATGATTACAATGAGGCTCTCAAGGAATTTTTACAATAAACAAGAATGTCAAAATCCCTAGACATCCAAAAACCTAACCTTAGGAGATGAAGCGCCAAAAGTCATGTGGGCCATGTTTGGGTAAGTTAGTACATCAACTTCCTGGAGTCGTAACTTTTGCATATGATCTCCATTTTAAGCGCACGATAGCCCATTGGAAAGGTATATCCAAGGAATAAAAATGTTTCTTTTGGATATCCCTACACATGTTGACTATGGAGAGCCTTAAAAATGTTGTTTATGGCCTCAAAATGGCCCCGAAAGTCAGGGACCGAGAAATTAGGAAAAAAACCTCGAACAGGAAAATTGCCAAAATGATCCAGTTGGAATAGGTGGGAGGCCACTGAAATCCATATGGATTAATCCTCCCCCATTAGGAATAAATGGTCTCCATTGCATTGATTTCCCCCATTATATGAGGAAATTTTAGTTGAATTTGGCCCCAGGTGAGCCACTTGCCTTGGTGCAGGAGCTGTCCTTCTTGGACAACTCGATAAGGCTGGATCCTTTGCTTGTGAGTGACCTTGATCTATTTGTCCAAAATATTATCACTAGATGCATGTTTTATGCAGTGGAGGCTGATATATGTTGGTGTCAATTGTTCTACTATCTCTTAGGTGTCCAATAATGGTGGGAAATAAGGTCGAAGGAGATCCATGTTGAACACTGGGTGCAGGCTAGGGAAAGTAGGAATGTTGAGCTCAAATAAATTATCACCCATGACCTTAGTGATGGTGTACGACCCATAATGGAGTGGGAGAAGCTTCCAATGGGGTCTGGCAAGGAATTCTTCTGCAAATGAAACCAAATTTTTTCACCCACCTGAAACTTATGTGGCACTCGATGTTGATCATGACGTTGCTTGTACTTGTCATTGGAATTTTGCAGGATATCCTGAACCTATTAACGGATGTGTTGGATCCTCTCAATGAACTGAGTGGCTTTGTCAGCTTCATTTGGAGCAGGATATGAGTTGGTCGAGGTGGCTGCAAGTGGTAGTGTAACATCTATGGGACCCAATGGTTGGAATCCCAACCCCACCTAAAAGGGGTTGTGGCTAGTTGAGCTATGAAAGGCTTGGTTGTAGCTATGATGGACATAGGAAAGATTCTCATCCAATGTGTGAGGGTTATTGGATTTATACATGTGCAATATATGCATGATAATTCGATTTACGACCTCAGTTTGGCCATCTGTCTTAGTGTGGAAGGTCATGGATTTGTTGAGCTTGGCGACCAGTAGTGACCAGAGGCTCGACCATAATGTGTTGAGAAATCAACTGCCTCAATATAAGACAATGGTTTGAGGGATTAAATAATGTACCCAAGATCTTTCAAAGAAGATCTTGGTAGTGGCCTCTATTGTGATGCTCTTCTTGCAGGCGACCATAATCGTCATCTTAGAAAAGCGATCAACTACAAAAGAAAAATCATCTCCCCACTTGGTGGACAAGAGGCCCGACATGTAGTCCATGGATATGGATACCCATGGCCTATCAAGAGTAGGCAGAGGGGTGTAAAAGCCCTATTTCTTAGTGTTCATTTTGGCAATAATGTAAATAGTGTAGGACCTGCTATACTTGTTTACCTCCTGTCAAAGTTTTGGTTGGTAGAAATGTTTCTACAACATTTACACTGTCTTTTTGACCGTGAATTTTCCTTCCACCCAACTATAGTGGGCTTCCCAAATCAAGTTCACTCGCTCACTTGATGGAATGAAGATATGGCCCAGATGACACAACAACCCATCCTGAAGATGGAAATTAGCGACAACTACGTTTGAGCCCAACATTTGATAGGTGGTGGAAAAGTTTGTGTCTGTCTCAAAGAGTTGGGGCCATATAGAGGTCTCATGGCCACAAGAGTCTAGCACCTTGGTGAGTGCCGCAAATAGTAGTCTGCTGAGGAAATAAACGAAGTGGTTGGTTCTTCCTATTTTATACTTGATGTTGAGGTGCAATTGTTGCAAGTATGTGGACCACTTCTGGTGGCAGTCAAGACCACTTATGATGGCGTTCATTATGAAATATGCCTTGTGTCTACATGAAATGCAGTTGATTATGATCAGTGTGGATGACTGTCTCCTTCCTAAGAATGTAATGTCTCCATTGGAGACAAGCTTGCACAATGGTGTACATTTCTTTATCGTAATTAGGGTACTTACAGACAACATCTGATAGCATCTCACTATGATAGTCCATGCAGTGGTTGTGCTGAGTGAGAATGACACCCAAAACCTATTCCAAAGCATCTGTCTCAATATCAAAGGGTTGGTGTAGGTCCAGTAGTGAAAGTACTAGGGATGAGCACAAGCGTTGCTTCAAATCATTGAAAACTTGTTGTTGGGACCAACCCCACATAAATTTTTCCTTACCACCACCCCTAGTTACTTGGGTGAGGGCCCATTCAATATGGGAGAATCCCAACACAAACCTAAATTAGAAATTGGCAAGGCCTAAGAATATCTGAAGCTCGGTGAGTTTTTTTCGGGTTGGCCAATCACAAATGAATTGGATCTTTGCTGGATCCACATGCACACCATGTTCATCAATGATGTAGCCCAGGTAATGGACCTTTTCCATGATGAAGGATCATTTTTCCAATTTTTCATATAGCTTGTGTTACCGTAGGGTGTGGAKAACCTGTTGAATATGTTGCAAGTGTTCTTCYCATGTCTTGTTGTAAATGACAATGTCATCTAGATACACCACTACAAAAGTATTGGTGAATGGTCACAGGATATCATCCATCATCCTCATGAAATTGGTTGGAGCATTTTTCAAGCAAAAGGGCATGACCAACCATTCAAAAATGCATTCCTTTGACTTGAAGGGAGTCTTCCATACATCTGTTTGTTTTATTAGGAATTGGTTGTAGCCAGACTTCAAGTCAATCTTATTGAAGTATTTTTCCCCCGTGAGCTGATCAAGGAGGTCATCGATACGGGTAATCAGATATCGTTTTTTGACTATGATTTTATTCAGATCCTGACAATCAATGCAAAGTCACGAGGTTCCATATTTCTTCTGTACCAACATGATTGGGCTCCTACAAGGTGATGAGATGAGATGAATATGCCCATTGTGGAGAAGTTCTTGGATCTATCACTGGATCTCCTCATTCTCTAATAGAGAAAGGAAGTAGACTGGACCATTGTGCAGTGGTTCCTCGGGGGTCATATCGATGAGGTGCTTGACCTGAAAGTGCAGAGGTACCCCAGTAGGTGAGGAGAAGATATCCGAGTATGCTTCCACAAACTTATCCACTTTCTTCTACTATGTGGAGAGGTCAGTCGCAGAGACTCTGGATGTGGATGAGATATTTTTCTCATTCTGAGAGCGAATCATGAAGAAGACAAACTTCCCCGTATGAGAGATGACCTTCCTGCATTGCTTGGAAGAGATCAAGGAAATAGACTTAGGTGGGAGTGCCTCCGGTATCCTATAGAATTTATTGTTCAAAGTAATAATAACACTATGATGCTTGGACTCATATACAACATGACATTTCCATAAATATGGTTGGCCCAAAAGAAAATTATAAACATCAAGAGGGAAAACATCACACAATACCTCGTATTTGAAGGGCTTGATGTCATATGATAGGCGACATTGTTAGTTGATGTGAATGTTGCTTCCTTGGTGGAGCCATCCAATGGTGTAGGGATGCAGGTGCAATGTTGTCAGTGGGGAGAGTCGCTTTACAACCTCTGCTAATATGAGGTTCTTCTGGATACCACTATCAATTATGAAGTGAAGCAGGGTACCCTTCACCCACATTTTTGAATGAAAAAGGTGCTCACCTTCCTTTGGCTTGTTTGGTTCACCATGATGGAGTTTGGTGGTAGCAAAGGTAGCACTGGGTTCTTCATAAATGATTTGCTTCCCCCTTTCTGGTTCTAAGTTAGATTTGGAACCCACATATGATTCAGATCTTTTCATCTCATCCACCAAGGACTGCTTTGAGTGGAAATCAACAGTGTTATGCCAGGGGCTCTTATGGAAGTCACACCACTTTTGAGTATCTTTCTTTGTCTTTCTAGTGTCCTTATTTTCTTGCGTCCTGGACTGGTTCTCCTAAGGTGGTCCCTATTTTCTGTATCCTTTTTTTAAGAGTTGGGTTTTCCCTTTCCTAGATTTTGGTGTGAGGGGTTGCCAGGCCCAAATTTCCGCATCTTTTGTTTGATATTATTCTCAATTTTGATGACATATCAATAGGTCCCACCCAAGCATGAGATGTCCAGAAACTGCATTTAGGCTTGGATGTATCTATGCAAACATAGACAATACTTGAGTACCATATGTATCTCACAATATTTGATACCCAACTTGGTCCACAAGGTATGGAAGATATTTGTGAACTCAGGCACTGCTTAGTCTCTTTCTTGCCGCAGTGTGGTTCATTTTGTATACAGGTCGTCATAACTTCCAACCGAGTAGTATTACTCCTTAATATCATCCCTGAAGGACTCCCATGTGACTGTGACTATAAATAATGAGGGTCCTCTATTTCCTTATGCTCACAGAAAGTTTCCCACCAATATTTGACATGAGGAACGACTTTGAGGAGAGAAAAAGTAATATTTTCTCTATTCAAGAAGTTATGGACAAATAAATACCCTTCTAGCAAATTCAACCATTTCTCTACAACATCTATGTCTATATGACCTTCAAATATACGAATATCGAAGTTGATTTGTACCTTTAAAGGGGATGCGACTTCGTTTGAGTAACATGCATCACCTGTTGGTAGTCGTCGAAGGATTTGCACAAAACTATCCATCATATCGTTCCTCTATTGCATGAGGGATTCCTTGAGAAAATTTTTGAAGGGATGTCTTGTCTCATCATATTTGTTTTCTCCCACCATGAGAGGCCACTTTGGCATGTGATATATTTTTTCCTCAAGAGAAACAAGCTCGAGACCCAATTCTTTATACCCTGACCTCATTGAGGACATGCATTAAGAATGACAAGGAGAAGACTTCTCAGATACCGCTGATCCATATTTTATGAGCAGAACGAAACAAATACAGAGTATTATCAAAATATTCTTAACATAGAATAAAATATATACAGTAAAACTAGTTTCTATTCAATAAGGAAATAAATTGAAACTGTGAAATGCAACGAAAAACAAGCTTGCTAGAATGGTGGTGGCTTATCTATGAGAAGAGATGTGATGTCTACGCTCATTCTCCAGAAGATGATTACAATAAGGATCTCAAGGAATTTTTACAATAAACAGGAATGTCAAAAACCCTAGACATCCAAAAACATAACCCTAGGAGATGAAGCGCAAAAAGTCACGTGGGCCCTGTTTGGGTAAGTTAGTACATCAACTTCCCGAGGTCGAAACTTTTTCATACAATATTCATTTTAGGCACACGATACCCCGTTGGAAAGGTCTATCCAAGGAATACACATGTTTCCTATGGAAAACCCTACACATGTTGACCACGACGATCCCTAAAAATGTTGTTCAGGGCCTCAAAACGACCCTAGAAGTCAGTGATCCAAAAACTAGAAAAAAACTGCCAAACTGGAAAACTGCCAAAATGGGTGAGTTGGAATACGTGCGAGGCCACTGACATCCATATGGATCAGTATTTTATATGTTTGATTTAAATTTTTTTTTATCAGTTATGTATTTTATATTATGTGTTTTTCCTGTATATGCTCCATGTATATGTTTGTTGTTATTCTGAATGATTCTAAGCATTTTCATAACGTTTTAGTGAATTAAATTGGTATCAGAGTTGAAATTGTTGGTGTGGAATAGTCCATTTTGGTAGAAAGGGGGTAGAGTGACGTCGGATGAAGGGGAAGGTGGAGATGTGGAGAGGAGGAAAGGGAGGATGTGATGGGAAAGGGGATGGTGGAGGGAGATGGGAGAAGGGGAAAAAGGTGAGAAGAGGCAAAGGGTGGATGCATGGGGCAATGGTTATGGTGGGAATGAAGGTTGGAAGAGAGAATTCAATATTGAGGATGAAGCAATATGAAGGAGGAGGAGGAGGAGAGGAGACAAGGAAAGGGTAGGAAAAATTATTTTTGTACATACATTTATTCAAGGTATTTATACATTAGGGATAGAGAAGAGGGATTAGATATGGAGGGTCTTGGGGGTAAATAGGGTATGTGGGTATATGATTGAAGGTGGTTTGATTCTTTGGGTAGTGACTAGGGATCTAGGATGAACTGACATGACTTATGGGGCCTTGCAAAATAAGTATGTATATATGTATCTTAGGGATCAAGTTTAGAGGGGGTTAGGGGTTAGGTAGAGGTCGAGGCATATGGGTGAATGAGGGTAGGGTCCAAGTGGAGGAAAGGTCCTATGCATAGAAGTTTCTAGTAGTGGAATTAAAGTAGGGCCCAAGGGTAAATGTAAATAGGGTCTTATAAGAGGTGGTGATGAAGGGGTAGAGGGTGATAGTGATTACATGTAGATAGAGACCTAGTGGGGAACAAATATAGGAATAGATGTTTGGAGATAGTGATAGAAGGGACTCATGGGAAAGGTTTTGGGGCCTAGGCTTGGTGAGGGATAAGGGAACATGATTAACCCCAATGGATAACTTCCTTGAGGGGGTAGGGGGAGTTTCCTAATGGAATGGTAGGGTCTTGTATGTAGAGGAGAACAAGGGTGTCAAATTATTTAGGCCTTGGAAAAACGTTTGGGTCAAGACCTAAGGTAATATAATCTAGGGATCAATAGGTGTATGGAATAGGTAGGCCAAGAGTATAAGTGTGTAGTTTTCAAGTAGAAGTGGGGGACCAAGGAAAGATTGATCTAGTCCCAGCGTGGATTATGGCGACTAGTGTTCAGGACTAGGAGAGAACAGCCCAAAGAGGAAGAGGGCAGAAGTAAGGATGTTGATAACTATGTGGAATAGACAAAGGGGATTTGAGATCCATCAATGGAGGATAAAAGGCTTGGGGGATAGGGTATAGGCCACTGGGGGCCAAGGGTTATTACTAGGGATAGAGTATGGATGAGGGTTTGGTGATAAGGTTACAGGAAGAGGGATTGGTGGGGAATCTAGGTCCTAGAGTGAAGGGGGACAAAACATAGGGGTAAATTGTGTGAACATACCGGGGGGGGGGGGAGTTTCCTAATGGAATGGTAGGGTCTTGTATGTAGAGGAGAACAAGGGTGTCAAATTATTTAGGCCTTGGAAAAACGTTTGGGTCAAGACCTAAGGTAATATAATCTAGGGATCAATAGGTGTATGGAATAGGTAGGCCAAGAGTATAAGTGTGTAGTTTTCAAGTAGAAGTGGGGGACCAAGGAAAGATTGATCTAGGGTCCAAGCGATGGGTGCCAAGCGACTAGTGTTGGGGGACTAGCTGGGAGGTGAGGACCCAAGGGAAGAGGGGGACGAAGTAAGGATGTTGATAACTATGTGGAATAGACAAAGGGGATTTGAGATCCATCAATGGAGGATAAAAGGCTTGGGGGATAGGGTATAGGCCACTGGGGGCCAAGGGTTATTACTAGGGATAGAGTATGGATGAGGGTTTGGTGATAAGGTTACAGGAAGAGGGATTGGTGGGGAATCTAGGTCCTAGAGTGAAGGGGGACAAAACATAGGGGTAAATTGTGTGAACATACCTAGGGGCAAGAATAGGGCCCTAGTGAAGAGGGTTTAGGGAATGAATAGGGCCCTATGAAATATGTTCCAAGGGAGGAAGTGAAGGGGTCCAAAAAGGGATGATATTTCCTTGGTGTGATAGTCACTAGGGTATAGGAAAGGTCCTAGTCAAAGAGGGAATTTGAGGCCTAGGGGAAGATGGGGATGTGGGAAGAGGTAGGGTAAAAAGGGTGGATGGTGTTGGGGATAGAGGCTTACTTTAGATAAGGATTGGGTTCACCCCTTAGACCATATCAAGGCCTTGATATCGATACCTAATGTTGAATTTTTTTTGAGGGAACTAAAATCTTTTTTAGAGGCCAAGGATACACTCCAGAGATAATGTGTAGTTCTTCGATCCATTTTTCATGGATTTAGATACCTCAAATATTTCTTTAGGACCTAAGGCATTCCCTTCTTCCCAACATATTTTTGAGGGATGTGGGACACATACCTTCTACTCAAAACCACCTAGTGGCACTAAAATCCATAATAATAGACCAATGATACCCTCAAGAGGCCATGTATGGTTGTTGAAGGTATCCTTCTTGGCCCTATATGGATAGAAGCTTCCTTTATAGAATATAATTCACATTTCCTCCCTTTTCCATGTCTATGGCTCTGGGATCTATACCTTCTACTAAAAAGTTCTTTTGATACCTATATGCCTAACTATGTGCAAATGATGCCCCCGACAGGCCATTTGTAGTCATTAAAATTGTCATTCTTGGCCCCAAAATCATATAAGATTCCTATAGGGATTATCTCCTATGTTTTTTCCATTGACCATATCCAAGTTCCAGAGAGTCATAGTCAATTTTGAAAAACTCATAATATTGTCCATCCACATCGAGAGATCAATAATACCCTTGAAAGGTCCTTCGTGGTGATTCAACCTATTGTTAATGTCCCTAGATTCCTATGACCTTAATTTGGCACATTCTTGTTAGACCTACCTTGTCAATTCTTAGTCAAAAAATATTATGTGTGTTCTAAAAACATGTAGGCACTCTAGAACACGTGTGCACTATTTTCATTAAATTTTTTTTGGGGATGGAGTGATAACTTTAACATACAGATTTCTTTATTTGGTTTCCTTGGATTTAGGTTTGAAATGAAAAAAATGGTGGTTTGGGTTGAAAATACATCAAAACCTACATTTTTCTAAATAACTCTCAATACCTCTATTATTCACTTTATTATTTTATGCATGACATAAATCCACCATCAATGAAACTACAAACACATATAGAGTCGACTATGTAGATTTCACATATAGAAACTTTAAAAACAATTGACGTTGTTTACTATTTTTAATGTATTTTTGTACTGAGATATATCATAATCTTAAAATGCATACATCTTTTATTCTTTCCATAACTTTTTATTGCCTTAACCATTTTTAAAATAATTTATACATTCACTAGTACACACACACACACACACACACACACACACACACACACACATATTAACATTGTTTTTTCTACATTTCTACAAAATAAAAAAAATAAAAAAAATCCATCATTTAGCTCGTCAACACCGACATTAACAAAAAGAGATGCATTATATCTTTCATGAAAAATAACATACCACTATTATAAAAAATAAATTTCAAATAGTCATTCACAAATTCTATGAACAAAATTCTATATTCGGAAAGATAATTCAATTTCCTACATTTCATATTCATACACCATCTTCAAGTTCAATGTGAAATTCCCTCGAATAATCTCTCCAAGTTCACATATTGATGTTTTTTCGTGTTTCCATTGCAACTAATGGATCACTAAGACCTTCATTAGATTGCACCCACCCACTTCTCATTAAGTCAGTAACTATTTAAAAAACTTGTAAGCACTTGAATGTGTTTGTTGGATAAAGATTCACGACATGTAGAGAAGAAGGAACATTCCCCTAATCGAATGCATAGCTAACACATATTTAATTTTACATTGTTCCCATGCATCTTGCATTTTTTATAATTGTATTAAATGTTTGTTGTTTCGAATGTTAGTCCAACCCTTCTTCAAATTCAACAAGTTAAAGGTCCAAGTTTCCACTATCATGATTTCACCATGGATTAGCAAGGGAATAGGTTTGGACTCTCTATTAGATGTCCACTCTACTTCTTTATTTTTTTTTATCTAGATTGAGATCTTCATTCATAACTGGATTCTATTCTCACAAAATTGAGTACTATCTGGTAAATATTGTTAAAGAGATGGTACAAGGGCCTACTTAACTATATCCATCAACTCAGTTTTAGCATTCCTCCATCACTCCAAGAGTCAAGAAGTTATTCAATATCAAATCCCATTTCCTTAGTAAGAAACAACTGGGATGGAATTTTTGAAGGTGTTGTATAGAATCTCAACAACTAAAGGCAAAAATACCAAGGTAGTCACTCAATTTTAGTAGAACTAATTCCATGTTAGACCTACCTTGTGAATTCTTAGTCAAAAAACAATTCTTAATCTTGACATGCACTTTAACATAACTAAATGCATGTGCATGTGACAGAATAAAGAAATTCGTTAGCATGTTTCCAACAGAGACCAAACAATTTTGAATCAATAGAGTATTTCCATCTCATAAAATGTCAAAACCATCAAACTAACCATTTGGCTAATGAAACCTTTCGATTGGAAGGTGAAACTCTGAATTCAGAAAAATAGGCTAGTCATTTTGAATACTCTTTAATACATCACGTATTTCCATGTCGTAAAAAATTAAAACCACCAGACTGACCATTTCGCTATGAAACCTTTCACTTGGAAGGTGGAACTCTTTTCTTAAATTTAAAAAGAAAAGATGAGGTTTCTTTTTTCCATTCTTTAATTTGTCAATTTGAAAAACTCATAATATTGTCCATCCACATCAAGAGATCGAGAATACCCTTGAAATGTCCTTTGTGGTGATTCAACATGTTGTTAATGGCCCTAGATTCCTATGAGCTTAATTTGACACATTTTTGTTAGACCTACCTTGTGAATTCTTAGTCAAAAAATATTATGTGTGTTCTAAAAACACACAGGCACTCTAGAACACATGTGCACTATTTTCATTCAATTTTTTTGGGATGGAGTGATAACTTTAGCATACATATTTGTTAATTTGGTTTCTTTGGATTTAGGTTTGAAATGAAAAACCTGGTGGTTTGGGTTGAAAATACATCAAAACCTTCATTTTTCTAAATACCTCTCAATACCTCTATTATTCACTTCATTATTTTATGCATGACACAAATCCATCATCAATGAAACTACAAACACATATAGAGTCGACTATGTAGATTTCACATATAGAAACTATAAAAAAAATTGATGTTGTTTACTATTTTTAATATATTTTTGTATTGAGATATATCATAATCTTAAAATGCATACATCTTTTATTCTTTCCATAAATTTTTATAACCTTAACCATTTTAAAAATAAGTTATACATTCACTAGAATTTATATATATATATATATATATATCTTTCATGAAAAATAACATACCATTAATAGAAAAAGTAAATTTCACATAGTCATTCACAAATTATATGAACAAAAAATCTATATTTGGAAAGATAATTCAATTTCCTACATTTCATATTCATATACCATCTTCAAGTTCCATGTGAAATTCACTTGAATCATCCCTCCAAGTTCACATATTGATGTTTTTTCTTGTTTGCATTGCCACTAATGAATCACTAAAGACCTTCATTAGCTTGCACCCACCCACCTCTCATTAAGTCAGTAACTATGTAAAAAAATTGTAAGCACTTGAATGTGTTTGTTGGATAAATATTCACTGCATGTAGAGAAGAAGCAACATTCCCCTAATTGAATGCATAACTAACACATTTAATTTTACACTTTTCCCATGCATCTTGCATTTCTTATAATTGTATTAGATTTTTGTCGTTTCGAATGTATGATAATCTACCCCTTCTTCAAATTTAACAAGTGAAAGGTCCACGTTTCCAGTGTCATGATTTCACCATGGATTAGTAAGGAAATAGGTTTTGACTCTGTCTTAGATCTCCTCTCTACTTCTTTATTTTTTTATCAATATTAAGATCTTTGTCCATAACTGGATTCTATTCTCACAAAATTAAGTACATAACTGGATTCTATTCTCACAAAATTAAGTACTATATGGAAAGATTTGTTAATGCGATGGTACATGGCCTAGTTAACTATATCCATTATCTTAGTTTTAGCATTCCTGCATCACTACAAGAATCAAGAAGTTATTCAATCTCAAATCCCATTTCCTCACTAAGAAACAAGTGGGATGGGACTTTTGAAGGTGTTGTATAGAATCTCAACAACTAAAGGACAAAACACCAAGGTACTCACTCCTTTTAAGTAGAATAATTCCATGTTGAAATTCCTTGAAAATAAGCACATTTATCGTAAGCCAAGATTTGTTATGTGTCGAAGCGAATAATTACGCTTGTAATCTCTTTCATTATATAATTTAAATTCACATTATTTCAATTAAGATTGGTTTCTAATGATGCACATTTGATCGGAAGGTTTCCAATATGGCATGTAATCATACTTTTTTAATATTTTTTTTTAAATAATATAAAATTGCAAGCTTTAAAAGATGTTTATGTAAGGTTATTATTTTATTTTATTTTAATTTTATGGGGAAGGTGAAAGGTATTTCCCTTTTTTCTAATGAATTCCCTAGAAAAATTGTCTTAAACTAATTTCTTTAATCTAAAATATTGAAACTATACATTTTTTAATCAAATACTTATTAATGTTCTCTACAATATTTTTAAAAATGTTTTTAATAGATATGCTGATTTAAATTAGTATCACTTGATTTGATTTGAGGATATAAATTAAACACCATTAAAAAAAAATAATCAAGTTAATTTTTTTATTCAAAAATCATAAAAAAAAATTATATTTGGTAATTGGAATATTTACATTTTAATATATGAGTTGTTAATTTTTTATTTTTCGTTAACAAAAAATATTTAATGAAATAGTTATTTTCTATTATTTAAATTGTATTTTTGAATATATCAATAGATTTATCTTAAAAAAATTGAAATACTTGAATTATATAAACTCAATTTATCAAATCTACAATTCCAATAATTTATGATTAGATTTCGGATAAAATTGATAACACCAAAAATTAAAATACTTATACTACTTCTTTAAAAAAATCAAGAAATATTTAATTAGACAAACTCAACCTCTCTAATCTATAATTCCAATAATTTCTAACAAAATAAAAAAAAAATTAATAACACCAAAAGGTAGAACACTTAAACTAGTACATTGACCGCATCATTTAAGCATCTAACAAATTTATTTTATCTCATTTCGAAACAGTTCAAATGAAGTTACAAATACAACATTAAATGGTGATTACCATTTTCATTTTCAATTACTTGGTTAATTGAAAATGGTAATCAACATTTAATATGGTCAATCAGTATTTAAAAGTCAATGGAATATATTCTTCCCATTATGATGTTTATGTGGAGCTTTTCATCTTGACCATTGATTCTCTGGAGCTTTTCAACATTGATTGTGCTGAGGCAACCACTCCTTGGTACATACAGCATCACAACTTAACCTGCGAAGCTCATCTTTCTTTCATACTCTTCCTGGGTGAACGAAAGAGAGTAATCAATCAGATCCAAAGGTGGATAACGTTCTTGGAGATCTCAGAAAAAGTTTTCTATTCGAGATTTCAAGAAAAAGTTGGTAGAGTCTAAAATGATTCGAAAAGAGATTCTTCTTTTACTAACATCATATTTTCAATCATATTTGTGAAATTTTTTTTTGTGTGAAATTATTATATTACAATTCTCTACTTTTATTTCTTTACTTTCACCCTTTGTATGAGATTCTTCGTTTACAAAAGTGCATCACTATATCTGTGATGAATTTTTCAGTGAAATTATTATATTACAATCCTGTATTCTTTTCATCCTCTGTCATGCCAGCAATGAATTTTGTGGTTAATTAACTCTTTCTCATATATTAACTATGGTATATAATTCATAATTTGCACAGGATGCAATTTCTACATATCAGGTCAAGATTATTGTGTTTGCAATCACTATTATGCTCTTTAAATTAAATATTTTAACAAATCTTGGAAATTAAATGCTGTAATTTATTAACGTCTTACTACTAAAGGCAATCTTGCTGAATTCAAAAAGACGTTGTTGGGCAGTTGAAGCAAAACATAGCATAAAACCAGAGCAAAAGCAAGCAAGATTAAACATGTATCTAATCAAGCACACCAATTTCACAATTTGACATAGTGATTTATGTGGAAATCCAATGAGGGAAAAAACCACTGGCCATTGGTATTCTTTTATTCAAGGGAGAATTAGAATAGCCAACTCAGGCATACAACAATCCTCTCCTCTCATACACATAACACCTCAGTATTGAGTCTTACTCTCACATAATCACTACACATTGCACTTTCACTCTATGAGTATGTTCACATATATAACATTTATCACTCAATTACACAAACTAATCATGAATAGATCACATAATTACACTAACAATTCATAAATAAATTATATACATACTTTTAACATATCTACATGGATATACATGTGACTGTATGAAAAAATTGATCGACATATTTCAAACAAAGACCAAACAGTTTTGAATCATGTCCTAAAATATCGAAACAGATTCATAAATAAATTATATACATACTTTTAACATATCTACATGGATATACATGTGACTGTATGAAAAAATTGATTGACATATTTCAAACAAAGACCAAACAGTTTTGAATCATGTCCTAAAATATCGAAACAGTCAAACTGACCATTTGTCTAAACCTTTGGATTGGAGGGTGAAACTAATGGGCCAGCCATTTTGAATACTCTTTAATACATCGCGTATTTCCGTGTCGAAAAAAATCAAAACTGTCAGACTGACCATTTCGCTAATGAAACCTTTCACTTGGAAGGTGGAACATTTTTCTTAAATTTAAAAAAGGGGACGAAGTATCTTTTTCCATTCTTTAATTTGTCAAGAATGAATAAATATAAGCTATGCATGTCATTTCCAACCCACAATTATGTTGCTTTTATCATTTTTTCCTACAAACCCTGCAAATTAAATGCTGTCATTTATTAACATCCAAACAAACAGTGCTTACATGATTAATCAAAAGGAAAGCAAAGGTGGATTATGCGTATGCTATTTAACAGATTGTAACTCACAATTGCGTGGTATGAGATGGTGTCTGAGGGAATTTCTGAAGCTCTGCTTATTAGTGGAAACCACATCGCTTCGTTCTAGGTCGACTTATAATTTAGAATAATTATAAATAAAACTTATGACTCTAATTTCTATAAAAATGTCCAACGAATTGAAAAGATGATATCGTTATTTTTATATCGCCACACTGTATGCAAAATCACTGAAAAAATCTAGATAACCAATCCTACTGTTGAATAAATGCTCCAAAAAACGTCCAACCACATTGTTAGAAAATATGTTATTGTTATATATGTAACCCCATTGTGTACAAAATATGAGGATCACCA
>SNQJ01S0026839.1:104079-126030 GCA_010110895.2 Picea sitchensis | reverse complement strand
ATGTAGCCCGGAGAGGGGTGAACTCCTTTATCATCTTGTTCTTGTTGTGAGTTTGATGGTTTATTTGTTGCAATTTATGTTGTTGTGTATTTATTGAAAGTACACATTTAACCATTTAAAAGAACATATCCTCACACATAAGCATTTACAAGAAGATACATAAATTTGGCACATAAACTATCTTGCATATTTAAACACATGAAGCAAGGTCCTGTAAAGTTTATTTTATTGAAGTAGAGGGTGTTTGCATAGCATAACAAGTCATCCTTCTATTTTCAGATCACCTATCACATAACAAATTTGTTTTTCAAAACAATGCGCATAGTAATAGAGCAAGTTCTCTCCTGCATGTGGGTCCGAATTAGAAAAGGCCAGTTACAAGAAAGAAAGTTGTTGGCCAAGGACGTGAAGTACAAAGTAAACTACTGGCGGCAGTTCCATGGTAGTTCTGTGTAGATGCACTAAACATCTTCGTGCATGAGGTCCATAAATTAATAGTCCATCATAAATTTGATAGTTCTGGAAAACTTTTGGTGCAGGAAAAGGAAAAAACAACTGCAGGGGAGGCGGACCAGCCCGAAATTTAGGGTGAAAACATGGCTCTTGACGTTGATATGGATAGAATATTATGCAACCTTGATCATCCCGGAGACCCAATTTAACATGGCTACCCAGTGGACATAGTTTATACCGAATTTTTTTACGAAGATGAATCCTTCGTATTCCATAGTGTTTTTTTTGAAAGCAAATAAAAAATAATAATTATTGGAAAAAAGGATGTCAAAAATAAGAAAAGAAAACACTTCTCATAACTTGACCTTTCCAATATGCACACGTCGAAAGTCTCTCAACTTCACATGCCAACCGAAGATTCTCTTCATGACTATGTTAGAGTCATTGAGGCCGAGAATGCCAAAGTAAAGGACCGGATTAAGGAATTAGAGGAAGCTTTGTTTCCTATACCATTGTTTGGCAGTCCTTTGGCAATAGCCATACCTTCAACTCCCTGTACCCCTGCAGAAAATCCAAAAGGATCCTCCAGCTTCCTGGCATCCTGTAGAGGATATGTGGAGAAAAATATCAACAGAAGAATGGAACGGATTACTAAGGCCTGGGAAACATCACAAAATATGGATTCGGTGGGAAGAAGAGAACATAACTTGCTCCAACTTCTGTAGACGGATTTAAAAAATGAAGAAACTTTCTATTTGCACATGGTCATCTATTTTTCCTTTCATGACAATAACATGACAGAAACAACAAGAAGACAACATGATCTCTCATCCACAAAATGGATCATTTAATTAGAAGCATGCTGGAAAGAAAAGGTGAACAACATGTATCTCATCGTCCAGTCATGTGAGCAAACAATATGAAAGAAAGAAACATTAGTCACAAAACTGGCCAAAATAGACTTAGTAGGAAGGACAAATGACTTCTAGGACCCCAGCTTAATCATCAACACATTGGCGTTGACCAAGCAAGTTTTCGATAAACAACTTGATAATTTTAAGGCCTTGACTCTAGAAAATTTTTACAGTATTCTTGACTATCATGAGGAAGACTTGGAGAACTGGCTAGTTCGTTACTCGGTGCAGAATGGAGGCATTCATCAGTTTCTATGTAATTTTTCTATTGATGTAACCGAATTAGAAAATGAACTTTTCAACACTAAAATCTGGAATTACATCAACATCGCCCCCTTGAGAAGCTATGTGGAAGAGAACTTGAAGTGGGTCACCGAGGAAATCCAACATGAAAATACATCAGCAAGCAAATAGAAAAATTCCTTATTGGAACATTCCTATACATCCTTTGTTTATCAGTCCAGTTATTGAAGCAGGTCGGCCACGAAAATCAACAGGAATATGCATCAGCAAGCAAATATGAAAATTACTTATATGTAACATGCAAGTAAGTGTATAGTCATAGTCCTTTCTTTATCAATCCAGTTATTCTACCTTTTCTGAATATAAATATATAACCAATGTCTGATATCCTACCATTTCTACTTTTCAGGTATTACACTCTACCGTCTCCCACTTCTTCTTTCCAGTCCGATTTCTTGTACATATTTCTCTTATGCTCCATGGGAGCCCCAATCCCAGTCTATATGAAAAACGCATTTAAATTTCCAGGAATATGTAACAAAGTATTCTTTTTTTCATATATTCGAAATAAAACTATTTTTTTGTCTCCTTATATATTTATGTGTTGCTACATTTTTATCTTCAACTATGTTGAATGTGAAGACATTCTATTTATTTTATTTCAATTCTCTTACTTTCTTATGCATATTTTTCCTTGTCTGGTCATTTTCAAAATTACATATGCAGTAAATCACACACACACACACACACACACACACACACATATATATATATATATATATATGTCATAAATTTGTGTTCACAACTTTATCTTTGCGACCTGTCCTTTATATTGTTTCCGACAGAGGTCGTTACAATTCAAATAGTCCGAAGTCCGCTTGTCAATTTGTATATCGCCGAAATAAAAGAGGTGTTCTTTGTAGGTGACGGAACAAAAGAGGCCCATTTTTCAGCCCGCCAGCCCCAGAACCCGCGATGCAACAAATGACTAACTATGGATTCAGGGCTTCGTCCATGCTTTATCAAATCTCCTCCCCATAGTTTATAAAAGTACATATTTCGTATGTATAAAAGTAAATAGCTTCTTTTTAAAATTACATCTTTGGTATGTATAATTTATGTTGTCCAAGGACCTTTAGTTTCATAAATTTCAATTTCTTCTCTCCAGGAGCCCTTGTTTTAAGGAAAGCTAATTCGACAATGTTGGTTTTTTTGTTCTTTTCTGCATGAAACTATGTAACGGGTGTTACTACTATTTTTTTTGTGTTTTCTTGTCCGTGACCGTACGTAAAAAAAACTACGGGAATGCTAAATTTTTTTGACATGAGCCCCTTAAAATTCAAATAGTGCCCCAGTCTGATTGTCAATTTGTATATCGCGGAACTATCGGTGCTTTTTTGTAGCACACGGAACAACAAAAGCCCAATTTTCAGCCCCACATCCCGAGAACCCGCCATCCAAAAACTGGCAAAGTATGCTATGAGGGCTATGTCCACGCTCTTTAAAATCCCATCCCCATACTGTATAAAAGTACATATTTCCTATGTATAAAAAATAAATATCTACTTTGTAAATTACATATTTTGTATATATAAATTATGCATATTTTTCCCTGCCTCGTCATTTTCAAAATTACATATGTAGTAAATCACTCACTCAAATTTCACATATCATATGTCACATATATATGTGTGTGTGTGTGTGTGTGTGTGTGTGTGTGTTTCTTTAAATTTACAGGAATATGTAAGACGTTTTATCATTTTTTCTATTTAAATGTCATAAAATTGTGTTCACTACTTTATCTTTACCACATGTCCTTCTTACTGCTTTCCACAGAGGTTGTTACAATTAAAATAGTCCAAACTCCACTTGTCAAATTGTATATTGTGGAACTTTGGGTATTCTATGTAGGCCATGGAACAGTAGAGGCCCATTTTTCAGCCTGCCAGCCCGAGAACCCGCGATGAAAAAATTGGCTTCCGATTGTCAATTTGTATATCGCGGAACTATCGGTGCTTTTTTGTAGGACACGGAACAACAAAAGCCCAATTTTCAGCCCCACGTCCTGAGAACCCGCAATTAAAAAACTGACAAAGTATGCTATGAGGGCTCCGTCCACGCTTTTTAAAATATCATCCCCATATTGTATAAAAGTACATATTTCCTATGTATAAAAATAAATATCTACTTTGTAAATTACATATTTTGTATTATAAATTATGAATATTTTTCCCTGCCTGGTCATTTTCAAAATTACATATGCGGTAAATCACTCACTCAAATTTCACATATCATATTTCACATATATGTGTGTGTGTGTGTGTGTGTGTGTGTGTGTGTGTGTGTGTGTGTTTCTTTAAATTTACAGGAATATGTAAGACGTTTTATTATTTTTTCTATATAAATGTCATAAAATTGTGTCCACTACTTTATCTTTACCACCTGTCCTTCTTACTGCTTGCCACAGAGGCCGTTACAATTTAAATAGTCTGAACTTCGCTTGTTAATTTGTATATCACAGAACTCTGGGTATTCTTTGTAAGCCACAGAACAATAGAGGCCCATTTTTCAGCCTGCCAGCTTGAGAACCCCCGATGCAAAAAACTGGGTTCTGATTGTCAATTTGTATATCGCGGAAATATCGGTGCTTTTTTGTAGGACACAGAACAACAAAAGCCCAATTTTCAGCCCCACATCCCGAGAACCCGCAATGAAAAAACTGGCTAAGTATGGATTCAGGGCTCTGTGCATGGTCTATAAAATGTCATCCCCATACTCTATAAAAGTACATATTTTTGTATGTATAAAAGTAAATATTTTATTTATAAAATTGCATCTTTGGTATGGACACGATGCCCTTAAAATTCTAATAGTCTGCAAGTCCAATTTTCAGTTTGTATATCATGGAACTATCGGTGCTTTTTGTAGGGTATGGAAGAAGAAAAGCCCAATTTTCAGCCCGACATCCCAAGAACCCGCCATCCAAAAACTGGCTAAGTATGGAATGAGGGCTTCGCTTTGTAAAATTACATATTTTGTATGTATAAATTAGGTTGTCCAAGAGCCTTTCATTTCATAAATTTCAATTTCTATTGTGTCCACGATCCCTTCCTTTAAAGAAAACTAAGTCAGGAATGCTAATTTTTTTTGTCAACAAACCTATGTAATAAACATTACCACTAATTTTTACAATTCAAATAGTCTGAACTCCACTTGTCAATTTGTATATCGCAGAACTCTGGGTATTATTTGTACGTCATGGAACAGTAGAGGTCCAATGCTAAATTTTTTGGACACGGTGCCCTTAAAATACCAATAGTCTAGAAGTCCAATTGTCAGTTTGTATATCTCTGAACTATCGATGCTTTTTGTAGGGAACGGAAGAACAGAAGCCCAATTTTTAGCCCGACATCCCGAGAACCCGCCATCCAAAAACTGACTAAGTATGGAATGAGGGCTCCACTTTGTAAAGTTACATATTCTGTATGTATAAATTGTGTTGTCTAGAAACTTTTCATTTCATGAATTTCAATTTCTATTATGTCCACGATCCCTTCTTTTAAAGAAAACTAAATCAGGAATGCTAATTTTTTTTGTGTTTTTTGTCAACAAACCTATGTAATAGACATTGCCACTATTTTTTACAATTCAAATAGTCCGAACTCCACTTGTCAATTTGTATATCGCTGAACTCTGTGTATTCTTTGTAGGCCACAGAACAACAGAGGCCCATTTTTCAGCCCTCCAGCCCAAGAACCCGCAATGGAAAAACTGGCTAAGTATGAATTCAGGGCTTCGTGCATTCTCTATAAAATGTCATCCCCATACTCTATAAAAGTACATATTTCATATGTATAAAATTAAATATCTGCTTTATAAAATTGCATCTTTGGTATGTATAATTTATGTTGTTCAGGAACCTTTAATTTCATAAATTTCAATTTCTTATGTCCAGGAACCCTTGTTTTAAGAAAAGTTATTTCGGGAATGCTAGTATTTTTTTGTTCTCTTCTCCACGAACCTATGTAATAGATGTTACTACTAGTTTTTTGTTTTTTTTGTCCACGAGCGTATGTAAAACATATGTAAAGAATACTATTTCAGGAATGCTAAAAATTTTGGATATGATGCCATTAAAATTCTAATAGTCCGCAAGTCTGATTGTCAGTTTGTATATCGCAGAAGTATCGATGTTTTTTGTAGGGCACAGAAGAACACAAGCCCAATTTTCAGCCCAACATCCCGAGAACCCGCCATCCAAAAACTAGCTAAGTATGGAATGAGGGCTCTGCTTTGTAAAATTACATATTTTTTATGTATAAATTATGATGTCCAGGAACCTTTCATTTCATAAATTTCAATTTCTATTGTGTCCATGATCCCTTCTTTTAAAGAAAACTAAGTGAGGAATGATAATTTTTTTCCTGTTTTTTGTCAACAAACCTATGTAGCAGACATTACCACTATTATTTCCAATTTTTGCCCATGTGCCCATGTACTTCAAATCATGCCCACGTGTCTGTACTTTGTCGCATTTCTTTCCTTTCCCCCAGATGGGGTGCTACTAGAGCATAGGTGTCGAGCGGAGCAGCAAGGAGAGATCCCTCGTGGTGTCAGCCACGTGACGACCACGTGCCACTCCGTCCCACCTGCCTCATGAATTTAAGTTCAACTCGCTCGAGGCAGGGTTCCATTACTCTTAGTGTGCCCTACTCTGACTTTGCATCCTTTCGACGAACCAACACCTTCGATGGGCCTTTACTCTGTGCATGCGGCCATTTATGGAACCTCACCAGCTCCTCGTCCTATTTCAATTTCTCCAGCGGCTCTAGATGGCTCATTCTTTCCTGGTTTTTCTTCACAGGTCTTAGCCTCCTACCCAGCCTTTCCCTAATCTATTTTTCTCCTCTCCTACTATGTTCCAGAGATGCCCCAACTACGAGGGAAGTCAAAACGCAGGTCAGCCTGCCAGCCAAACTGACCCCGCCTTGTCCTTCATCCCCTGTCTTCTCCCTCCCTGTTATCCTCCTCCTCTTCGGCCACCTCGTCCTCCTCCCTGGCGCAGTCGAATCAAATTCCTACTTCTTTCCCACCCCTTGTTGCATCCCTTGCCAACAGAATGGAGGGGTTGGTCTGCTCAGGGGCCTCACTAGACTACAACCCAAGACCTTTAGGCAATTCGGCATCTGTTTCACACCTAGGCATTTTGGCCCCCTCCCAACTCTCCGGACACCTAGTCACTTCAGGACCAGCCTCATGACGCCCAATTTCAGATGGATGGTCTAGAAGTTAGTCAAAATTCATGATAGCAACCCCAATCTCGAGTTGGTTCCAACACTGACCCAGAATGTGATTGGAAAACATGCCTTGCACTGTTGCAGAGCCTGGTATTTGACTTGCATCGAGACATCGACAACCTTTGGTTCCGCCTAGAGACCCTGGAAGACAAATCCTGTCAACTCCTATAGTTTCTCTCTGCGTTTCAAGGTGCTCATCACCTCCCAGCAAAGGCAACCCAAGCAGCAACAACCCAACCAACAGCAAGCTTGCCAGCAGTGTTAGCACTGGAAACTTTGGTCCACGCAGAGGTGGACCGCGAGGAGAGGAGGCTTCCATCACGGCCGAAGGATGTCCAAAAGGAAGAGCACGTTCCATCATAGATGGAGGATGCCATGAAACTGGACCGGACACCAGCCGATGAGGAGTCACCTCATCCCGGGGAAACGAAATTTGGCACATTCTACATGGTTGCGTCGCTACACTATATCCCATACCGGTGATCTATCTGTTGTTTTTTCATGTGCATGGCGACCTTCCATGCATTTGTATATGGTTTTTATAGTTATGCTATCTACACTTTCCACAGTTGTAACGCCCACCCTTAGGGGCCAGAATTTTGAACTCTTTTTGCATCAGTAACAGTCTAGACTTCAGTTATGAAGCGGTTCGACTGGCTGAGCTGGTTTCCCCTCAGGGAAGCTCACTATTTACAGCTTCAAACCATGGAAATTCTCTGTAGTCCTTCATTTTGATAGACTTTTATACAATCTTAATTATAAAAAAAAATTATTGAATAATATATAAATAATTGTTTATACTATTCATTAAGTAAAACATGTTATAGAATTATATAAATTACTATAAATCTCCATACAATGTTATAATATTCTATAAATTAATCAGTCTCATGTATATGACGGAATTGTTGGGTGAAAAATGTATATGACGGAAGTGTTTGGTGCAAAATGTATATCATGTAACACGATGGACATGAAAAGTGTGAACCCGCGACTCCACCAACCTGCGACTCCATAATTGTTCTGTGCAAAATGTATCAAGTTTTATAGCATTATACAAATTACTATAAATCTTGGTACAATGTTATAATATTCTATAAATTACTGTCTCATGTATATTACGGAATTGTTGGGTGCAAAATGTATATGACAGAAGTGTTGGATGCAAAATGTATTTCACGGGACAGGTTGACCATAAAAAATGAGAAATGTGAGCCCGCAAATCCACCAACCCACCACTCTGTAATTGTCGGGTTAGATTGGTTATGTATTAAATATTTCATGTACTATCAAACTTAGATCCTCAGAACCTTCGTTCATGTACCAGACATTAATAATTTTTGATAAATTTCAAATAAAACTAATTCGGGAATACTAAATTCTACATGCATACCACATGTACTCCAACTTGCAACCCATGTGTTTACTCCCCTTCCATCCTGGCAGGGACTACGCTGCCATGTAGCACTTGTTATGAAATGTAGTTATACCCTCTTGTAATGGTTTTCTGCGTGAATGAGAATATTATTACATGGTCTTTTTCATGATAAGATACAACTATTATAGCCATTGCATAATGTTATATACATTGCAGTGCTTTTCACCATTCATTAAGATCATTTTTTTATTTTCATTTGACCAATTGAATTGAGGTTGAAATAACACCAACTAACCTACTTCCTCTAGATTGGACCAAAGGAACTATTTCCATTTTTTAATCATAATTCTATAATTCATATTTCCCCTCTATCTCCCCATAAGTGGGACTCCATCGTACATATCCCTTTCAGTAACAAACCCCTCAAAAGGTGTGCCAAGGTTTTTTATTCACACCAATTACAATTTTGGATGTCATTTTCTTTCCCTTTGAATTCTTCACCGAATTCCATTGTCCAATAACTATTAGGTTTGTTATTTTTCCTTTTTTTTTGGAAAAACATTTTTCTTTAGATAATATTCTTAAAATAATGTATCCTTGAATATAGTTTACATCTAAAAGTAATGTTCTCATACCTTAACTATTGAATTCATTTAAAATATCCAATTTATAATTTTATCTATTATATCATATTTTTATTATACTTTTTTTCTCTCACATTGTACTTTTATTTATATAATTTCTCTTCTTTTATTTCACATTAAAAAAAATCAACATTCTTACTCAAGTTTGAATGAGAAGAGAAACATACCACTAAATTAAATTATATAATCATTTCCTAAAATAAACCAACCATATCTAAAAAAGATAATCCATGCAAAATCAAAACCAACCATATCTAAACAAGGTTGCGTGGCAGTGTAGTCCCTACCGGGTTGAATTGGGAATAAATGTAGAGGGATGGGGAAAACGTAGTGGGGGCATATGGAAATTGCAGCGTAGATCTGGCAAACAGCATGAAGGACAGGTGGTATCTATGCAAGAAATGACGTGTGTCCTCCATAGTCCCATTTATTTTTTGAAACTATATAATCCATCTTAGTAGTCCTACTTTGCATGTTTATATTTCTATTTAGAGATGGTTACAGTTAAATAATATTTACATAGAGTTGTTTGTAAATGTGCAAGGAAAATTATATGCAGAGGAGCAGAAAAATATATGCATGAGAAAAAGACAATTCGAATCAAATAAACAGAATGTCTTGACATTCAACATAGTTGAAGATAAAAATTTAGAAGCACATAAATATAAAAGGAGATAAAAAAAAGTTTTATTTGGAATACATCAAAAATTAATAGTTTGTTACATATTCCTAGAAATTTAAATGTGTTTGTCATATAGGCTGGGATTGGGGCTCCTATGGACCATAAGATAAATATGTACAAGAAATAGGACTATGGAAAAAAGAAGTGGGCGACGGTAGAATGCAATACCTGAAAAGAAGAAATTGGAAGGTATCAATCTTTGGCTAGAGATTTCTATTTAGAAAAGGTGCAAAAATTGGATTGATAAATAGAGAAGGATTTGATGAGTATAGAATTACAGGGATGGCACATATCAGTCATTTTGTTATTTTCTTTCTTATGGATTGTTCTGTTGGCTTTCGTCCGCGGCCCTCTTCGACTTCGTTTCGACGAATTCTTCAATGTAGCTTCTGAAGGGGGCGACGTTGATCTCATTCCGGATTTTTATGTTGAAAAGTTCATTTTCTAATTTGCTTAGATCAATAGAAAGATTACGCAAAGCCTGATGAATGTCTTCATTCTATACTGAATAGTCGACTATCTAGTTGGCCACGTCATCTTCACCTTATTCAAGAATGTTGTAAAAATTTTCCAAAGACAATGCCTTAAAAATATGAACTTGTTTATTGAAGGCTTGCTTGGTTAACATAAACGAGTTGAGGAATAACTTGGGGTCTCAGAACTCATTGGTCCTTTCGGATAAGTCTATTTTGGTCAGATTTGTGAATAATGTTTCTTTCTTTGATATGGCTTGTTCACATGATTGGACAATGAGATACAGGTTCTTCGCCTTCTCTTTCCAGCATGCTTCTAATTGACTGATCCGAATTTTGGAGGGGAGATCATGTTGTCTTCTTTTCGTGTCTGTCATGTTGTTGACATGAAAGGAAAAAGGGGCATCCATGTCCAAATAGAAACTTTCTTCATTTTTTAAATCCGTCTGCAGATGTTCGAGCAAGTTATGTGCCCTTGTTCCCAGAGAAGCCATAGTTTGTGATGTTTTGATGCAGGAGCATCGCTCCAACGTCATCAAGCACTAGCCAACTAGCACACCCAACACGCATCAAATGGAGAGGAGAGGTAAACCCTCTCACTTTCAAATTTCAGATTTTGAAATTGTATTAAATATTGTAAGGCCGAAGAGCCAAAATCCATGCATGTGCGCAGGCTTTAGATAAAGGTTGCCTTAAATGGTTGTAAGGTTGATATCTAGATCTGATTCGGACTAGACAGCCATTCAATGAAATTGAATGTAAATTAATGAGAGTTAGCGAGGATGGAGGGAAGAGCTCGAGGGGCCCCCTTTTGTAAAAAGATCCTTTGTATCTATAGGATAAGTCGGTAGAGAGGCAGATAGAACATAACATAGAGAAAAGAGATGAAGTCGTGACTCTGTTGCAATCCAAACTCACATTGTAAAGAGTCATTTCATATTAATACAATCATAGCAGGTTTTCCTGCATGTTGTTGTTCACATGTTTGTGAGTTTATGGATGAATGTCTTTATGTGTTGATGATATGTTGTAGATGTATGTTAGATGTGCATTTGCAGGGATAGATAGATTTCCCTATCGGTTGAGTTCTTTGATTTTCAGGTTTGGGTTCTTTGTGGTTTCATGTAAGAGTGCATGACAGAGTACTGTGGTCTCTGAAAACCAATGCATGAGTGCACTTCTGAATTCTGTAGAATTTCAGATAAAGACGTGCCAGGAGGGTGCACCAGCTGAAATCATTGACTCAAGGAGGAAGCCTCAAGGCTGTTGAACACCTTGAAGGAGGAACTATGCAGAGGAGAGAACAGAGAGGAGAAGCAGAATTGCTGAGGATTCTGTAAAGGCTCTACCAGGAAGGCATTGAGAAAATGCACAGGATGCATTGAGCCAGTGCATAGAGTGCACTTCTAAATTCTGTGGAATTTGGACAAATTTGTGCCAGGAGGGCGCACCAAAGGAAGTATTAGACCCAGGGAGAAACCTCAAGGTTGTTGAACACCTTGGAGGTAGGACTGTGTAGAGGAAGACATAGAGATAACAGAATCACTGAAGGTTCTGTAGATATCTGCCAGGAGGGCATCGAGTGAGTGCAAGGAGTGCATAGGAGGAGCTCTATTTCGAGTTCAGGGAAGACAGAACGCCTGAAGTTCTATGAAAATCTGCCAGGAGGGCATCGAGCAGTTACATAGAGTGCACAGAAGGACTCTTTCGAGTTCTGAGAAAAGAGAAGTGTCAAAGAGAGACACTCACAAAGTTACTAAATACTCTGTTAAGACAACAAGAAAGGCTTCAGCAGAAGGTCATAAGGAGGACACCATATTTCCCTTTGAGGACACAGAAGGGCGAGTCCCCTAGAGGATCGGGTAAATAAAGCTCAGGATAGATAGCACATTTGTGTGCAGGGACCCTGTAAGGAGTGCAGAGGTCATGAAACCTTTTGAGGTTTCAGAGTGAATAAAGCTCAGGAGGGATAGCGTTCCTAGAACGCAGGCGATATCCAAAGGAATTGAGCTCGCAGAGAAAGAAAAGGTTGAGACCTTTGAAACTTCAGAAAATAATCCAAGGGAAAGGAAGAAGGCCATGCTCAAGGTAGAGTACAGCTTCCATTAGATCAGTTGGAGAGGCGAGATCTGGACCGTCAAGTTTCATGTCCAGATAATAGGAGGAGAGAGCACAAGGAAGAGAAATAGATCTGGGCCATCATATCTAGTGCAAAGGATCGATAGTCGTCGGATCCGGAGGAAGGTGCACGGAGTTTAATCTCTAAGAGGTCGCACAGGAGAAGAGATGAAACAAACGGTGGAGACACTTTGTGGAGAAGTGCCGAAAATCCCGTGGACCATCGGATCTCATAGATCTGTGAGAAGGTTAAGGTTGAGTGCCTTTTAGCATTTCGGCATTTCGGTATTTCAGGGTTCAGAATTTCGGAAATCCTGATGAAAAGGAGCTGGGGCACTTTCCATTGAAAACCCTGAAGTCACGAAATGCGATGTGTCTTTGGAGCAAGGATGTGGTCACAGAGGAATCAGCCATTCTGGAGTTCGACATTTCAGCATTTCAGGGTCCGGGAGGTTGAAGGACCAAGAACCGTCTGCAACCGGAATTGCGAGATCGCAAATTCTGAAATCCCGAAAAAGTGGACTGTGGTCAGGTAGATTTCGGCATTTCGGGACCCGGGTGGTCGAGAGGCCAGGAGTCGGGAGATGTGGAGTCCTGACTTGTGAAACCCCGAAAACATTCGGAGGAGATAGCACGAGTCAGAGTCGTTGAGCTCGTTTCGTCATTTCAGCATTTCAGGGTTTGGGAAGCAGAGGAGGCGAGATTTTGGAGTCACTGCATCGTGATCTCCCGGTTCACGAAATACGAAAAATATCTGAGCCCCTTTCGGCATTGAGCCATTTCGGGAATTTGGGGGATGGAGTGACCAATGGTTTGGGCCGCTGCGTTTCAAACTCCCAGTTACCGAAATCTTGATACATCCACAACATCGTGGTCGCATGGAGGTGAAGCTCACGTCTAGTGCTTGTTTTCACAGGTGGGGTTTCCGAAGGACCTGTGGATCGGATTTGTGGGGTTCCAGTGACGGCCCGAAAGAACTATTTAAGTTCTGTGGATTCGAAGAAGAACGATCCTGTGCGGATCTTAGCCTAAGGGTCGGGGGTCTGCATCATGTTTCCTAGGCCTCAGTAATCAGTTCCATTATTTTCTTGATATTATTCTCCACATATCCTCTACATGATGTGAGGAGGCTAGAGGATACTTTTAACTTGGCTTGAAGGGTAGAAAGCATGGCTATTGCCAAAGGACTGGCAGGAAATGGCATAATAATCAAAGCTTCCTCCAATTCCTTGATCCAGTCCTTTAGTTTGGAATTTTTGGCCTCAATGACTCCAATGGGATCACCAAGAGCATATTTAGTTGCTCTGTGAAGTCTAGAGATTTGGGACGACCGCATGTTCACAAGGTCAACCTTTGAACGAGATTTTCCTTTCTTTTTTTTACATCTCTCTTTTCAATGATTAATTTTTTAGATTCGTTGTAAAAAGCAGCGCTCTGGAATATGATGGATTCATCTTTGTCAAAAATTTTGGTATCAACTATGTCCATTGGGTGACTATGCTGGATCGTGTCTCCCGACTGATCAAGGTTGCAGAATATGCTATCCAGGTCAGTGTCGAGTTCCATGTTCTCACTCCCAATTTCGGGCTCTTCCGCCTGCCCTAATATTTGTTTTCTCTTCTTCTCTATGGGAAGCTTGTGAGAACTATCAATTTTAGGATGAGGAGGGTTGTTATCTCCTCCTCCGTTTGAACAAATTTGGGTTACTTTGTTACTGTGGTAGGTTGTTGGAGCGATGCTTTGTTATTGTGGTAGTTTTGGTCCTCACACCTGAATATGTTCACTGTATATCCACAGAACTGTTGTCAAGTTGGTGCCATTAGTTTATGAGAATGTTTGTTTTCTCTAGACGATGCTTGAAATGAATAATTGGAGGGGATAATATAACCACGCGGAAATGTTGGTTCAATGCATGTGAATGGGAAATCTCCTCGATCTCTTTTCTCATTAATGACAATCTTTATGCATTTTGGATGATGAGTTGTTAGAAGTAAAGCTTAATTATTGCATACTTAGATGTGCGAAGGTGGCGGGTACAATGAAGAACAATTAAGGATTGGAGGTTTAGTGAACGAGCCAAGCTGGCGACGTTTGAATGACATTCCATGGTATTTGAAATTAACAGTCGCAAGGGATAACAAAACCCTTCACAAATCTTGGTTTAATGCGTATTAATGGAAGATCTTCTCGAGCCTTTCGCTCATCAATGACAATTTATACAGTTCCTGCATGATTAGATGTTAGCATTAAAGATTACTAATTGCATATTTAGAAACAAGACCTTATATGTGTGTGTGTGTGTGTGTGATGGAGATGACGAAGAGAAAGCAAGGAATGGCGAAGTATGAAAAGCAGTCAGACTAGCTTAAAAAAAGGTTTACAAGAGATAATGAGGAGAGGTGAGTGTCGAATGATCAAATTGAATAACTCGAAATGTTTGACTGGAAAATGCATAAAACAGAAGAGGGCATGATGGTGTAGTTCAGCGGACGGTTTGTATATTTGCAGAATTCCGAGAAAGTGGCAAAGTATGGAATAGGGAAATGGTCGGTCGGGCTCGTTTTCAGAATTAGGGATTGAAAATTTCATGAACAGGCCAACCTGAGGTCCCATGAATGGCATTCCATGGTGTTTGAAATTAACACTCGAAAGGATAATATAATCGTCCGAAAATATTGGTTTAATGCATATTAATGGGACATATCCGCAAATCTTGGTTTAGCATTAAACATTTTTTTTTATTATAGATAAGAATTTTTTATTATAAACAAGTGCAAGCAAGGAATGGCCAAGTCTGAAAAGTGGTCGCACAGGTTTCAAAATAGGGTTACAGGGGATTCTCAGTAGAGGTGAGGGCAAAAGGTCAAATTGTATGTGTCATAAATTTTAACTGCAAAATGTGTAAAAGGGAAGAGTGCAAGAAAGGAATGACCAATTATGAAAATCGGTCGGATGGGTTTCAAAATAGGGTTAAAGGGGATTGTTAGTAGAGGTGAAGGCCAACATTCAAATTTTATGTATCGGAATTTTTGACTAAAAATGTGTAAAAGGGAAGAGTGCATGGTGGGGCGAGCTAGCGGTCGGTGTTTATATTTGCAGAATTGCGGGTGTTGTTTGCATGTCGTGGAATAATATAAGGGTAATATTTAGTTCTCCTATATGGAAACGGTCAGTCGGACTTGGTTGGAAAGAAGTGCGAAGGTGGAGGGCACAACAAACAATGATCAGAAATTGGATACTTCATGAACCTGCCAACCTGACGATCCACAAAAGCGATTTGAACACATGGAAAAGTACRGAAAGAAGACATACAGGCTTCAAAAATGGGGTGACAATAGTTCGATAGGAGACGTGAGGACCTGACGGTCAAATTGTAGTTGTCAAAACTTCTGAGTACAAACTGTGTAATGGGGAAAAGGGTACGATGTGAYAGTCTGGTTGTAAATTTGTATATTGCRGAAGTTTGGGTTCTGTTTGGAGGTCACGGAACAATGGAAGTTCACCCTATAGCCTACCTCCCCAGGAATCTGTGATCAGAAATGTGGCCAGATATGGAATGGGGAAGATTTCAGTTGGAGTCGTGATATAAAATCACGAGTGCAAATGTGAAGCCATGCGAGAAAAGAGAAACAAGAATTTGGTTAAGTATAGAAAAGGCAAAAGAACGGCTAATATAATCAAATATGTAATAGATGTGACTAAGTGCAACTGTGTAACGGGGAAAAGAATATGATGTGACAGTCCGGTTGAAAATTTGTATATTGCAGAAGTTTGGGTGCTCTTTGGAGGTCACAGAACAATGGAAGTGCACCCTAGAGCTTGCCTCCCTAGGAATCCGTGATCGAAAATGTGGCTAGATATGGAATGGGGAAGCGATCGGTCAGATTCGCTATATAAAAGCACGAGTGAAAATGCGAAGCCATGCGGGAAAAGAGAAATGAGAATTTGGTTAAGTATAGAAAAGGCAAAAGAACGACTAATATATTCAAATCTGTAATAGATGTGACTGAGTGCAACTGTGTAATGGGGAAAAGGGTATGATGTGACAATCCGGTTGTAAATTTGTATATTGCGGAAGTCTAGGTTCTCTTTGGAGGACACAGAACAATGGAAGTGCACCCTAGAGCCCACCTCCCCGAGAATCCGCAATCGAAAAGGTGGCCAGTTATGGAATGGGGAAGCGGTCGGTCGAAGTCATGATATAAAATCATGAGTGCAAATGTGAAACCATGAGGGAAAGAACTGTAAAATTATTACATATACTTAGAAAGAAGTGTGAAGGTAGAGGGTACAAGAAAAAGTGACTAGGAATTCGAAATTGTCTGAACCCGCCAACCTGAAGATCTGAGAAAGAGATTCAAAGAAATGGCAAAGTGTGGAAAGCATTCGAATGGTCTTCAAAATAGGGTGACAAGGGTTCCCGAGGAGATGTGAAGCCCTTATGGTCATATTGTATGTATCACAACTTTTGAGTGAAAAATGTGTAACACGAAAGAGGGAATGATTTGGGAGTGTGGAAGTGAATTTGTACATCACGGAAGCCGAGGTGTTGTTTGCAGGTAAAGGAATACTAGAAGTGCAGTCTGGTTGTCCGGGAACCTGAAAGCGAAAAAAATGTATGCAATAGGGAAAAGGCATTCAAATTATACCTAGTATATTGATATTTGCAATAGATATCCCATTACCTGGAAGGACATTCTCTGCATGTTTCTATAACTATTTCCTGAGGCATGGTGAACTGTTAGGATTAAAGCTCAGTTATTGCATAGTTGGAAAAAAAGTGCGAAGGTGACGGGCACAGGAAACAACGACTAGGAATTGGAGGCACGAAAGAGATTTCAAGAAATGGCCAAGTATGGAAAGCAGACGAACGGGGTTGAAAATTTGGTGACAGTAGTTTCCCAGGACACGTGAGGACCCTAACGTCAAATTGTAGGTCTCAGAATGTTTGGGTACAAACTGTGTATCACGGAAGAGGGTATGATGTAGGAGTCTGACAGTGAATTTGTGTATCGCGGAAGTTCTGGTGCTATTTGCAAGTCACGGAACAATAGAAGTGCAATGTAGAGCTCACTTTCCCAAAAATCCATGATCTGAAAAGTTGTTAGGTATGGAATGGGAAGCGGCCAATCGGAGTCGGGATATAAAAGAACAAGTGCAAACATTTTCAGAAAAACGGCTAAGTAACTAGAAAGAGAAAGTAAAGGGGAAAAACAAATGGAAATTTGGTTAAGTATAGAAGAGCGAAAGGAAGGGATAATATATTAAAATATGTGTATCATGGAAGACTTTTGAGTGGAAACTGTGTATCATAGACGAGGGTATGATGTGGGTGTCTGGCAATGAATTTATATATCATGGAAGTCCAGGTGTTGTTTCCAGGTCACGAAACAATGGAAGTGCAATGTAGAGCGTCGTTGCCTGAAAATCTGTGATCTGAAAAATTGCTAGGTGTGGAATAGAAAGCTATCAGTCAGATTCAGGATATAAAAGAATGAGTACAAATGTGATCCTGTGAACCCGCCAACCCACACAGGTAGACATTTTCAGAAAAATAGCTAAATAACCAAAAAGTGAAAGTAAATGGGAAAGACAAATGGTAATTTGGTTACGTATAGAAGAGGGAAAGGATGGGCTAATATATTAAAATCTGTAATAGATAATTTGTTTCCTGGAAAGATATTTTTTGTATGTTTCTGTATATTCCATCATTAAAATTTAGTTATTGCATACTTGAAAGATGTGCAAAGGTGGCAGGCACGGGAAACAACGATATGGAAATTGGATATTTCGTAAACCGAACAACCCGACGATCCACGAAAGAGATTCGAACAAATGACAAAGTATGGAAAGCGGATGGACGGGATTCAAAATGGGGTGACAATAGTTCGACATATATATGAGACTTATATAGTTATGTATATATTAACATGTATGTTAACATATATTAACAATATGTTAATATATGTTATATCTATTAATAATATATGTTGATACATATATATGTAACTATATAACTTACGCTCAATCCATTATAATGTTATGAAAGCTGAAGGTTAACATTATCTTGGTTTGGGACTATAAATGAAAAAGAAGTCAAGAGTTCTTTGGCTAGAAAGTGCTCAGGTTAGAATTAATCATGTACAATGATTACAGTGGGAGAACAAGAATATCCAGGAATCCGGGAATAATTGTACACATGAGGACCCGACGGTCAAATTGTAGCTCTCAAAACTTTTCAAGGAAAATTGTCTAACGGGATAGAGGGTATGATGTGAGAGTCTGGTTGTAAATTTGTATATTGCAAAAGTCTGGGTGCTCTTTGCAGGTCATGTAACAATGGATGTGCAATATAGAATGCGTCTGCCTAAGAATCTGTGATTGGAAATGTGGCTAGGTATGGAATGAGGAAGCGGTCGGTCAGATTCGCGATATAAAAGCACAAGTGCAAATGTGAAGGAATGAGTCTGCCAATGCGCGCAACTAGAGATTCTCGGTTGTCTAGAAACAAGAATCACGATCTTGTTGCAATATTGTGATTTGGTATTGCTATGTTCTTAGAAATTGGACCAAGTTCTTTGGGCCAAAACATTGAACATATCTACCATAAACACAGGCACAGGATCTGCAACATGAAGGAGCCATCGATGAAGGGAATTTTTTTTTCTAATTTGTATATCGTGGAAGTCTCGGTGCTATTTGCATGCAGCAGAACAATGGAAACACAATGTTGAACCCATCTACCCGGGAACCCACGAACCAAAAAGTTTGTTCAATATGAAATGGGGAAGCGATCAGTCAAGCTGGTGATATAAAAGTAACAATGGAAATCTGAAGATGTGAATCCAATAACTCTCGCACATAGACATTTTCTGAAAAATGAGTAAGTTGCCAGAAAGGGAAAGTGGATGCAAAAAGAAAGGGGGGTGGCAATTTTCAAAAGTAGGAATTGGTGTAGGAAAGCCCCATCAATGGTCTTAATAGTAACCATTAAGTGCATTAAACATGTTACCAGGTTCTTCAATCAAGGAATAGATACAGCGAGCGATGTTTATAGTTTCCAGGATCTTTTGTATAAGAGAAGCATCGAAAAGTTACAAGAAAATCAATTTTGGGATGTTTAAGTAAAGATTTTGTACTATTAGCTTCACCGCAAAGGTAACAACGAAAAATTTGAATTTTACAATCCTCTCGTTCATATGATAGTTCCATTAGACTTCGCATAGTATATATTCTTTTATTTCAAATTATTCTAGGGAATTAATTTTGCTAAGTTAATCGATCAAGGAAAAGTGATAAAAATGAGATAAAGGGGAATTTGTTTGCTAATTTGTAGATCGTGGAAGTCCAAGTGCTATTTGTAGGCAGTGGAACAATGGAAACACAATGTTGAACCTGGGTATCAAGTAACCCGCCTATTCGAGAACCCGGTATCCAAAAATTTTGTTCAATATGAAACGGGGAAGCGGTCGATCAGGAAAGTGATATAAAAGTAGGTGGAAATATGAAAACGTGAATACGCCAACTTTTGAAAAAAAGAGTAAGTAACCAGTTCCGAAAAACGAGTAAGTAGCTATAAAGGGAAAGAAGGGGGCAAAAAGAAAGGGGATGGCAGTTTTCGGAAGTAAGAATTGGTGTAAGAAAGCCCCATTAATTGTTTTAATAGTAACTATGAAGTGCATTAAACATGTTAATAGGTTCTTCAATCAAGGAATAGATACAGTGAGCGATGTTTATAATTTCCAGGATCTGTTTGTATAAGAGAAGCATCGAAAAGTTACAAGAAAATCAATTTTGGGATGTTTAAGTAAATTTGTTTTACTGTTAGCTTCACCACAAATATAACAACGATGAATTTGAATTTTAATGTCCTTTCATTCATATGATAGTTCCATTAGACTTCGCATAGTATATATTCTTTTGCTTTAAATTATTCCAGGGAATTGATTTTGCTAAATTCATCGATCAAGGAAAAGTGTTAAAAACGACATAAAGGGGAATTTGTTTGCTAATTTGTGGATCGTGGAAGTCCAGGTGTTGTTTGTAGGAAGCGGAACAATGGAACTGCAATGTTGAACACGCCTATTCGGCAACCCACCTATTCAGGAACCTACGGTCCAAAAAGTTTGTTCAATATGAAATGGGGAAGTGGTCGGTCACGCTGGTGATATAAAAATAAGTAAAAATTTGAAAACGTGAATCCGCCAACTTCCGAAAAAAGGAGTAAGTAACCATAAATGGAAAGAAGATGGAAAAAAAAGTGGGATGGCAATTTTTGGAAGCGGGAACTGGTGTAAGAAATCCCCATTGATGGTCTTAACAATAACTATGAAGTGCATTAAACATGTGAACAGGTTCTTCAATCAAGAAATAGATGCAGCGAGCCATACTTATAGTTTCCATGATCTATTCGTATAAGAGAAGCATTGAAAAGATACAAGGAAATCAATTTTGGGATGTCCTCTCGTTGAAATGACATAACAACGACGAAATTGAATTTTAATGCCCTCTCGTTGATATGATAGTTCCATTGAACTTCGCATAGTATATATTATTTTATTTCAAATTATTCCAGGAGATTAATTTTGCTAGGTTCATCGATCAAGGAAAAGTGCTAAAAACGATATAAAGGGAAATTTGTTTGCTAATTTGTAGATTGCAGAAGTCTGAGTGTTGTTTGCAGGCGGCGAAACAATGGAAATAGAATGTTGAACCCGCCTATCCAGGAAATCGCGATCAAAAAAGTTTGTTCAATATGAAACTGAGAAGCGAAGGGGATGGAAATTTTAGGAAGAGGGAATTGGTTTAAGAAATCTCCATTGGTGGCTTTAACAACAATTATGAAGTGCATTAAACATGTGAACAGGTTCTTCAATCAAGGAATAGATACAGCGAGCTATGATTGTAGTTTCCAGGATCTTCTTGTATAAGAGAAGCCTTGAAAAGCTACAAGAAAATCAATTTTGGGATGTCCAAGTAATGTTATTGTACTGCCAGCTTCACCGCAAGTATAATAACAATGAATTTGAATTGTAATGGCCTCTTGTTGATATGAAATCTCCATTGAACTTCGCACAGTATATATTCTTTTATTTCACATTATTGCAGGAGATTAATTTTACTAAGTTCGTCGATCAAGGAAAAGTGCTAAAATGAGCCACATACTACATTTGCGTCACAAAGCCTATATTAAAGGGAAAATAATGTCCTCTATAGTCTGTAAGATATTAGAAAAACTGCGAAGATACTGAACGCATTATTAATTTTCCAAAATGAAGCATACAACCAAGAACCAAGTAAACACCAAACATGTATGAAGCAAGATCCCACTAGGTTCCATAGAGCAACATGCATCGACCTTTGCATCAAACAATTTGATATATAAAACAAAACACGACGTGGCATTGGTTTTGTCTTACATCTGGTAGATGTTCTCGCGAGAAAATAACCAGGGCAATGTGCCATGAACAAAAGTATGTCAAACACAAGATAGCACAAAACCAGTGGAGCTTCACCACTGCATGCTAGCTATAACCAGATATCGAAATGGGAAACAAGAAATTTGTCGATTACTATTTTACCATTAAGCAAGATCACTATGGACATTTTCTTCTGATAGTGCCATGGTCTATTACTGTTGTATTACTGAGAGGGGGGGTGAATCAATAATAACGTAATTATAATCATTTTTCTTCAAATGTTATATCAATGTAGAATTATTATCCAATAATGAGCAGTAATAAATAAAC
>SNQJ01S0026839.1:66817-91221 GCA_010110895.2 Picea sitchensis | reverse complement strand
GAAAAGATCTGTATCGGAGCTTCAGAGATCGCGACATGAAGTGTCATGACACTTGGCCGCAGGAATGACAAAATGTCGAGACCTTATTTAAAGGCAAGATTAATAAAGTTCATCCAACGGTGCAGATAAACTTGAATATGATCAGAGGGCTATTGTTCTCTCTCTCAGTTAATTTATCAGTTACGAATCTGTTAGCGAAACATATTCATGATTCCTGATCGGTTGGTGTTTCAGTTGCTCGGACGGATTTTATTTTACCTAAGAAGATGCGAAGAGTAAGGCTATGTGTGTGGTGCATAAAAAGAGAGATATAGAGACTGTGCGTGGTTGATTGTTCTGGACGAAAAATGAATTAAAGGGAAAATCACAGGATGAGCAGCGTAAGATTGAGAATATGCATAGTGTGATATTAACAGAATGACAGAACAAGTTGAAGCAGAGCAGAATGACAGAACAAGTTGAAGCAAAGCAGAATTGCAGAACAGACAAAGGAAGAGATGAATTGCAGAATAGTTAGAAGAAGACCAAATTTACAGAATAGAAAAGAAGTGGTAAGAATCGATTTATCTGTGTAGTTGGTTGTTTATTTATTCAATTTATATTCCAGGGTGGTTGAGAGGTGCTAGGGAGGATTGTTGTCCTCAGAGGTTCAAGTGGGAGCTTGAACACAGGGAGTTGTAGCTTCCATCTTGTTGTAGCTAGAGAAACCAGGGTGGCAGGGTGGTGCAAGGGAGAACAAGTATTATCTGTTATACAGGTTGGAGCCTGTGTAACTGGAAGTTGGTGCTTCCATCCAGTTGGTGTTGGAACATTAAGGGAATTGGTGCTTCCTTCTAGTGGGTGCTAGAGAAACAAGAGAGTCAGTGCTCTCAAACAAGTTGCAACTTGTAAAACAGAGGTAGCAGCCTCACATTGAGTTGGTTCTCAATTATATATGATGTACAGAACTTAAAAGACTGCCTATCATTTCTAAGAAGAAGAGGTTTTCTCCCTTTATGGGTTTCCTCGTGAAAATATGTCTCTGTGTATACATTATGTGTGACTGATGCTCATTAATTTTATTGTCCATATGCTATATAATGTTGATGATCACTTGAAGAAAGATTAAGAATGTTTTAATAGACTTAATATTGTTTAAGCACAATAACAACCGATTCACCCCCCCCCCCTCTCAGTTGTCTTAGTAATTTCAACAGGTTTTCCATGGAAAAGTATTCAGATATGCTTCCAGACACGGAAATATAATTTGCAGTATCTTTGGTGTGCATATCATATCTCAAGTACAAGACAAATTGTATCATGGTCACACCAGTCTGTGTAGATGATAAAGAGGTTGTATTTTTATATGGGCACATTCCACCAAATATGGTTAATAAGTGTGGTTTTCACACATTTTATTATAAAAAACAAACAACGTACATTGCAATTGCACATGTCGTTGTCCAATTATTTCTTATGCCACTATTTTCTATTATGTCATCAGTAAAGTATGAGAAAATTTTTACAGCAGAACAGGCCCGCAATGAACTAACACAACCGTAGGTACACTCGTGGGTGCAGGGCCTGAACACCATAAAGTGCCCTACTAAAAAAAGAAGAGAGACTAAAAAAAAAAACTCCAACTGTCAGCGCAGGACCCTAGTGAGAAATCACGAACAGGCCCAAACTGCAGCACCAGGGCCACAAACTCATAAATTTGAGCCAAACAATAATAACCAACAACCAGCGAACCAGGAAACAACATATGTATCTCCAACGACTACCAAACTACAGCCGAAGCTTAGAAGGAACCGCAAACATATGACGAGCATGCCAGTAGAAATAAGAAAACATTCTTACTTGCAAACTACAAACACTGAACTTCAAAGAAGGAATAGAAAATGAAATTATGGCATGGAAACTTACTCGGAAACGATGAAAGGCAGAAGCACAAGTCGAATTGTGAACCAACGAAGAAGAAGCACCCAATCGAACCAGCAAAGAAGAAGCAACCACCAAACCAATAACAATGTATGTAGATTCAAGGATGATGAAATTGCATTCTAAGACTAGAAATTCTAAGCCTAGAAGAAGTATGAAACATACAATGCCTATTAAATTGGCAGTGGACAACAATATTGTCCAAATTCACTGCAACATTGTATGGAAAATTTCGAGGAAAATTGTACTCCGAGAAGCCTACTTAGATAAACATTTAAGGTTGTCAAAGGGCCTCGTGGTATGCAAACATTTAAGATGTCAGGCCTGTTTCAGGACCTCATGCCATGTAAACATTTAAGTTGTCAGTCCTATTCAATCACCTCAAAAAAAGTTTCAATGATGTAAACCTTTAGTATATAAACATTTCATAAAAAATAATAACAATAAGGACTAATAATAACAATAATAATAACAATATAGTCCCTCTACACCTTCGGCAGGGACTAATAACCTGGAAATAAGACCTCGAATCTATTATCGACATATATGGGTTTCTTGATAATAAATAAATAAAGAAATAATGTATTTAGTTTTGTAGTTCGAAAAATCGAAATTATGCAAAACAATTGTAGCCAAACAAATAAAGTAATATAGGTCAACGAATTATCGATCACTATAAACTTTGGATATCTAAACATTTCAATATGAATAGTACAAATAAAATAAAGTACCGTACATGAAAAAACTTTGGATATGGAAACATATAATTCATTGGGAATAGAGAAGCTAGCAATAAGACCTCAAACCTATCATCCAATCACATCATGACATATATGGGTTTTTTTATTATATTAAATTTAATTCTTTTAGTTTTGTAGGTTGAACATTAGAAAGTATGCAAAAATTTGTATTCAAACAGCAAACTAATGTAAAGTCAACGAATTATCGATCGATATAGTCTCTCTACGCCTTCGACAAGGACTAAAAAGATAATCCATGCAAAATAAAAACCTTCGACCAAAGGTAATCCTTATCAATTCTATAATGGTGTCTTAACAAAATAATATTTATAATGTTCATTTCAAATCCTTCAACCATAAAGTTATTATTACAAATTCGATAGTGGTATATTATATCATCAATGGATGGGTAAAATAAGCACTCATGTTTGGATCAGAACTTTTTTTCCAAACAAGAAAATTTCTCTTTATATTAGATAATATAAAATAAGTTTGGATGGGAACTTATGGATGGATAAAAGCCTTTTTAATTAAGCATTGATGTCTGGATGGAACTTTGCTTCGAAAAGACAAGTTCGAAGTCATTGTCAAAATGACTATTATAACTTAAATTATTATATTTAATGTTGGCATGTAATTATATTATATTATTTAAATTATATTAAATATTTATATTATATTAAATATTTATATTTATTTTTAAAATATTTATTTATTTTTGTTTGCTAGTTTGTCTGTGACCTACGGGACTGGCTTGTGACTGATAAACCGTGACTCAGGGGTATCTAAGCCTTCAAAATCACTCAGGGATCGCACTCGGCCTGAGCCACACCAACCCTTAACATGACTGGATATTTTTTCCCCGCAAGTTTCAAACCAGTGACTTAACATCATCGAGTGCCTTAACAACATACTTTGTCACCGACTATCCTACACCTCGGGGAAATTTTTTAAATATTTTTAAAATGGATGTAAATTATATATTTTGTTTGTGACCTTCACTACTATTTAATTTGTCACCTTCACTTCTCTCCAAAATCTTTCCAATGATTATAATTATGCCTAAATTTGATTTCTAAGCAAGAAGGTATGCCCCTTTTAAGTTCATGTCCACTTGTCAAACGATGGCATCATCATGCCCAGGTGGCCTCCATGTGGGCCCACTCCACATGTGTTGGTTGATGTCATCAATCCACTGACATCCACGTGTACATATCTGACACATGTTGGATGACATGTCCTACTCTTGTGCCCTCGAACATAGGTCTTTGGGATTCCAAATCCTGCAATGATATTAGGGTCTTTTTATTGGAAAGTTCCCATCGGAATGTCCAATTGAAATTCTCCTTGAATATTTTTGTATCCCTTGGCCCACAACACTATCAGACTCTCCTTTATGGGTTTGCTCCATCATAAAGTGTAGGTAACACTACTTCTAGGTTTCTTCAAATTATGTATCCCACGAGACAATTGGACTCACATTATCGGTCTTTTCCCTTCAAGTGGAAACACTGACACATTCACAAATCCTTCCATGATCTGAAGCCTACGACATTATCAACCCCCCTCCATCAGGCTTTTCCCATCATAAGGATTTATTAGCCAGATTCACAATTCCTACCAAAAACCCGCAATCTATGAGTCTATCGGATTCGCTCCTTCAGATTCCTTGTAGTACACCACTACAGGGTCTCCCCGAAAATTCAACTCTTGTGTAATATCCCAAGTAGAGATAGGCTAGGATATTGTGTTTTTTGTCCAAATTTATTTTTTATGGTTATGTGGTCTTGTCAAATACTTTGCATTGCCTTTGTTTTATGGTATAAACTCATTGACAACTTTTGACAAACACTTTGCATGTATTTCTCTTATAGGCATTTTGTCAACCATATTGCATGCAAATTAAGTACACCAAAAATGGAAGAGACAATATGTGGTATTTTTATTATGAATGGAGATTGTAATACAACAAAGAAAGTATCGAATGGTTTTGATGGAAGTTGTAACAAATCAATGAAAATACCCACACAATATTCAAACGCAAATTGGAAGTGATACCATGGTCTCCTCTAATGGATGGTGAGTCCCTCCCCAACTAAAAAAAGGTTGTTGTCAAACCTCATAAGATGGTGTTGACCTACTCTAAGAGTTTTCCAAGCCACCCATGGCCCTCTCCCAAAAACGTGGTCCTCCTCCAATCCTCATGGATCCTCCAAAATCACTCGGTCTTGCATAAAATCCTCTTGGCCAACTCCAAAAACCATACAACCCTCCAAGGAATGGATAGGCCCTTCTAAGGGAACCCCAAACACCTCCTAATATGCCACGATCCCTCACAAATCCACACAACCTACTTAATAAACCCTCACATCCTACTTAAGATGATTCACTTCCGCTTCAAATCCCTACACTTCAACAAATTTTGAGGTCGTCCCTTTTTGGAAACCCCACAAATTTCTCAATGTGCCAAAAAACCTCCCAACGCCCCACGGCCTCCTCAAATGCCTATGACCTGCAAAAAATACAAATCATCCCTCCAGGAAAGCCCACAACCCTCCAAGCAATTCATTGCACCAAAGACTGAAGACAAACCCCGATATGAAGCTCCAATGAAAACCCCAAAATGATTTCCCTCTTGTCTAGCTAGGGTGGATGTTGCACCACCGAAACCAAACCAACAGTGGAAGGATTTTGCTAAAACGCCAACAAAAACCTTGGCTCCAAGAGAACTCCAAATAAAATATCAAATCATAATGAGGAAAGTGAAGTGATACCCTTCCTTTATACTTCCTCAAACCCCCTTCTAGATCTTTCCACCTTTGAGCAAATCTAGGTAACCCTTATTTCCCCTTTTTATAACTCTTTTTAATGTCGAAAGTGATTAATTGGTTTGTTAAGACATTCTCGGATGTTGAAGTCTCTTTCTCATCATCCCAACCTTTAGATATTTTCATATCGGTTCCAAAGAGCTATTACACAAATGTATCCCCTCAAATAATATGATCCAAATAATACCTTTAGTGTATTTAATTAAAGTATGCTCAATAATAACCCAAAATTATGGAAATCATCAGAATGCCACGGGACCAAGAGCGAACTGTGTGGAAATGATACAGATGATGAATGATGGTGAATGGACTAGCCTGGGCCCCATATAACTCCTCCAAATTTCATGAGCTCATTGTTATCCTCATTTTACTCCTCTGTGTAACAACCCTCCTAAAAACTTTCAAGAGTACATGAGTAAATACAAAAATATAAACATTATTCATAATAATCATAGGGTAAAATTTTAATTGCGTGAAACTAATTCCAAGAATTAAAACAAGTAAATAAAATAATAACTTCACTTAAACAATACCAATTGACTTCATCAAGAATAAGTAATAGTCTAACATTAAATCTAAAGTTTCTATATAGTAATGCTTTATGGTATACAAGTAAGTACATCTCTTCTACCTACTTAAGGTCGTGCAACTTGTGCATTTCATTTTTATTGTTGACAGCGCAAGTTACACATCACATTCAAATTTTATTAGTACCAACCAATAAATAGAAATACTTAAAATAATTTGTTACTATAAGAACATTAATATAATTAGTCTATTTATTGATATTATTAACTTCTTTCATTTTAATAACTATAACTACATATACATAGTTATATAATTATTTTTTCTCTTAATCAACTATAGTATATGTATAGTCATATAATAAAACTCTTCCGCTCTATCAACTATATATATATGGGAATTTATAGATTCAATTTGCTTCAATAAGAGAATTTAAATTAAGTACTATAAAATCCCCTAACGAAGACTATCAACTACGAAAATTGCTCAACCTGACCTTACAATAAATCGACATCATAGACCGAGAAATGAAAACCACCCAACCGCTTCAATCACATGTAATCTCAACGATACAAAAACCATGACCTAGATCTCGCAGCCATTCAAGAGCCCATAAGACATCAAGTTCGCCCACATCCTTGATCAAGACCACAACTCGCTCAATTAACACTGAATATTGAAAAAAAAAAAAACACCAAGTGTCAACCTACCAAAGGATGTTACGAGTTATTTTAACCTACGAAACTTATAGACGACGAAAGGAATGAGAAAAGAAAGAACACATCCCACTTAGGCCTTTGACTAGTGATGATTCTCAAAATTTATAACATGTTTCCAAATTAAATTAATAAATTGTATCCAATTGTTAAGTCATCTAATGGTTATAATACTTATTTTTATTCAAACTATCTCCACACTACCAGTACCACTAAAGTGCCTCAACACATGTAGAACGATCTAAAGTTTTAGGCCTAGGTCTTGCCATGGATCTAGAAGTCTTGTGATCTGCAATTTCGAAAAACTAAGGTTAACGACAAGTGTAATCCTTAATTAGCATTGAGCCTACATGTAACATCATTTTAGAGAGTGTAGCAGTGAGGTTTGATGTGTGCGTAGTCATACTCATCTATGCCAGGGATATAATATATTTTAATTAATAAACTCTTCACTATATCAAGAAAAATTCCACGAAGAATTTATAATTTCCTATAATATCTGGGTCCACATACAAGTAATTAACTATTTCCACATTGCATAAGAATTTGTGTAATAGTGCACGAATCTCGCGAAACAGTAACCAAATTACTCTTAAATCTTTAACATAACGACATCAATTGTATTAAATTTTGGCATTTCATTGTTACAACCCTTCGGGCCCTTTTTCACATTTAAATATGTAATTTTTGGAGCAGAGATGGAAAGTCGACGTAAGCCAGCACAGACATCCAAGGTAATATTTAGAATAAGAGAGCAATGTAAAGTAGAGTGTGTTGAAACAGACACTGAAATTGAGAGGGGGGGGTGAATCAATGTCTAGAACATTTGGTTACTTTTCACACTTTCATAGATTAACTAAATTAACTAAATAACATATATATAGTTCAATTAATTATTCATAAACATGTATAACACAAACTGTATGAAGTAGATAAAATATCATTATTTTATTTATTTAACTTGAATGAATACATATAAAATCAATCCTTTAATATCTTCAACTTTAATTAAATATGAGAGATCCAACTCTCTGATACAAGACCGCGTTTGTACTTCTCAGATCCAACTGAAAAATGAGAAATCCAACCCTCATAAGAAGACCCAGCTTGTTGATCTCAAATCCAATTGAGATGTGAAGAATCCAATCCTCATGACAAGACTCAGCTTGTAAACAGGCACCAACTTGATAGAATGAATTTTCATTCAATCCATTATATATATATATATATATCCACCAAGACACTTTCTTTCCTTCATATTCATTTACATATATAGTCCTCCAAAGTGTGCCACTTTGAAACAATGTGTCCTTTTGGAATGAAACATTGTACCCCTTCATTTAATTAACACAAATGGTAACTTTTATTAATTGATTTTCATACACCAATTTAGAGATTGATTTTCGTATGAATATTCTAAAGTGATAAAAATGAATTTTAAAATTCTACGACATGGTTTTTTTGACAAACATGCCCATTTAGCCAACTCGCGGTAAATTTCCCAAGAAAGTGTGTGAGGTGGCTAATACAAGCGGTTCTTTGAAGGAAACTTGTACAGATTTTCCTTTCGTCATCAGATGCCAAATCGACTTCAGTACATATTACCTTTTCATGAATGTCTAAATCAACCTCCACATGTCTCCTTTCTTGGTGATCATTTAAACTCAACTTGTAAACATTTTAATTGATGGTTATATTAAAATAAATTCCCTCTAAGCTGCTAGTCACTAAAGATTTGACTTTTTCTCACCCTTTTTCGTATTTTCTTCCTCATTCGACCAAAAAACATCTTTTTGGTCGACTCAACTAGGAGAAATTTCGACTTGAATATTTCAATTCTAGTGGACCCATCTTGCTTCAGCCTCGACCTGAATTGTATTTAAGTTTGCTTCAACTTCAACCTTTAGGTTACTTATTTCTTGGACCGAATCGACTTCGAAGAAAATGGACTTGAGAAATTCGACTTTGGTCGTCTCGACTTAGTTTGGCCGACTTGTATTTCCTGACTCAATTTTCCTTCGACTTTGACCTTTAGTTGGTCAACTTGTCTTTAACTCGTATTGAAATTGATCGAATTGTCTTCTCCAACTTCCGTCAATTTGTAGCCTTGTAGTTGGTTGACTCGTCTTGCAGTCAATTGACTTCCATAGATTTGACCTTATTGTTGTTTGAATATACTCTACTTATGACTCGATGATGTCAATGCTTCCTCACCAAACACCCACCATCGGAATTCTGTCTCATCTCTAGACTCTTCTTCAATTGATATTTTCTGAATCACTTTTAATTAACCATGTCTTATTAACTTCTTTATTTTTTATTTTTATGGATACATATTGGATTATTCATTTACCCTTTTTATCTGGACAGTTTCTTCACAGTTTATTCCTTTGTTCATGGATGTTAATAGCACAATCTCAACCTTATACAATATGGGATGAGTGTATCAATATCATACAATATATTAGTGAATATTATCTTTCTAATGATATTCTAGTCACCTTCATAACATTATGTCCAATATTGACAATTCTTGACATTCAAGTCACCTTCATAACATTATGTCCAATATTGACAATTCTTGACATTCAAGTCACCTTCATAATATCATGTCCAACCTTCATAACATTATGTCCAATATTAACAATGCTTGAAATTCAAGTCACCTTCATAACAATATTTCCAATATTAAAAATGCTTCTCAAACCAATCAATCAATGATGCTTCACCTATTTATCAAGGTTGACATAAATAACAACCAAATTTTGAACAATCTCCCCCTTTGTTATTAATGGCAACCTTAGTAAAACAATCTTAATTCCCTTGTGAAATCTAATATGTATTGTGATTCCTTTGAGTTGACTTTGTTTTACTCTTTATATCTCCCCCTTTGACAACAATGATAAAGGGAATATTTATCTTCTCCCTATGAGATGATTCTCCCCTGAGGTGATGCTCCCCCTATCGTTGTTCCATTTATTTTGGACTTTGTTTTTATTGTTTATCTCTCCTCTTTTGAAATCAATGAAAAAGGAAAGAAAATTTTTATTGTTTTTCTCCCTTTGTGCATGTGTCAATTGTTATCTCAATCTCTTTGGATTTTTGTGTTCAAATAGGGTTTTACTGTCTTCTCCTTTGTCATAACGGACAAGGTTGTGAAGCTTACTGATCTTCTTGGTCCATTTCTTCTTCTTCACGATTTTCTTTAGTTCTTTGACTCCAAGAGATCTTTACTATTCTTTCATATCATTGATAACTTTTCTCAGTTCATACTATGTCCTTATATATTTTGAAATCCTTTTGTGTTGAAATATTGTAACTGTAAAGAGTATTCTATTTATTATTGAGTTATTATTCATCGTATCAATCCCCTTTTGTATTAATCATGTTGGGATTTGTACTTAACCAAATCCCCTTTTGTGGATTGGTCAAACCCTAAATATATTATGCTAATTAAGAAGTCAGCCCCCAGTCCTAATTAAAGTGGTTTTAACCACTAAGAAGAGAATTCAGCCATGCCCGGTGAAGAGACACCTTTCCAGCGCCTGTCAGCTAGTATAAATAAAGGAGGCTAGCACCTCATTATCTCACTCACTCATTCCACTCAACAAGTGCACAAGTTTGGTAGCTACAGTTGGGAGAAGAAGGAAGAGAGAGAGGCACATTTCTCGGTGTTGGATATTCTCTAGTGTTTTGGTTATTGTCTTGGCATTATATTGGCTATCTATATTAAGGAAGTTTTTTCTAGTTTTTCTCCCCCGTGAGGGTTTCCCAAGATAAATGTTGTGTATCTTGTGATTGTGTTTCTCTCAGTGATCCTGCCTATGTTATTGTTATCTAGTAAATTGAAAATAAACCTAATAATAGCTCTAAACTTAACATGGTATCAGAGCTAAGATGAAGAGAGCACCTTTCATTGGATAAGAAAAAACATCATTGTTGTCGTACAAGAAAATTAGGGATTTTATTAAAGAGAAATATCAACCTAAAAACTCATCTATGAAGTGCACCCTAGCCTAGCGAGCTCTTTGGCAGCCTAGCCACACTTTTCTAGTGGAAAAAACTCTTGAAAAGTGAAACGCTAGTTTTCATTAGTACCAGAAAACTAGAACTAGTACCATAAGTACCAGTCCAAATTTCCACAGGTCAAATTTGAAAGGGAAAAATTTGGATTTTATGAAATATGACTGCACCAACCTACACACCTTAGCCAAGCGCACCTCCTGGTAAGTTCATATTTAATTTCTGAGCAGTTTCACTTTTTATTCATTTTCCTAGCTCCATGTCAAGATGTCTACAAACACCAAGCTTATTGAAAATATAGAAGGTGTGGATAACTTTCATGCCTGGAAGTATAGGATTGCACTCATTCTTGAAGAGAATGACCTAGCAATATTCATTAAAGAAGATGTACCAAAACCTATCGATGCTACAGCTAACATAAAACAACAGAAGGACATGGTTAGGGCCAAAAGAATCATTGCAAACTCATTTAAATATCACTTGATCCCTCAAGTGGCTTCAAAGAAAAATCCAAAATAAATGTTTGATGCCCTAACCAGAATGTATGAAGGAAAGACCATTAACTGGAAGATGAACTTGAGAACTCAACTCAAGAATACAAAGATGCAGAAAGGAGAAATAGTCCATGAATATTTCTCTAGAATATCCCAATTCAAGGAACAACTAGAAGTAATTGGAGATACTCTAGATGAATATGAACTCATAATGACAGCTCTTAATGGTGTCACAAGACCTTGGGATGCATTCATCTAAATTGTTTGTGCCAGAAAGGAAAAACTACAATTTGATAGTCTTTGGGAAGAATGTGTTCAAGAAGAAGAAAGAGTAGCTAATCGAGAATCAGTACTATCAAGAGATGAAGATCAATCCCTAGCTTCTCATGCTAAAGGAGGAAATAATAGGTCTCACTTCCAAAAGGAAATTCATCAAAATAAAGAATATTACCCTCCAAAGAGATTCCATAAGTTTCAGAGAGGTCAAAGAAGAGAAAGAGACTTCTCCTCTTATCAATACTACCATTGTGATAAGATGGGACATATTGCCAAGAATTTTCCAGCTAGAAGAGAAGAATACAAGAAGAGAAAAAAATGGCACCATGCCCATACAGTTGAAGATGAAGAGCCACCCACAAAGATGATTAAAGAACATATTGAAGACTATGTCTTCATCTTTTCCCTCTCATGATCAATGTCATATAGTGAGGATACTTGGCTCATAGATAGTGGTTCTTCCAAGAACATGATAGGTCAAAGAGACATTCTCTCTAGCCTTACAGAAAGTTACACTTGGAGATGATTATCGATACCTATCAAAGGTGTGGGAGATTCAAATTACAAACTTGATTCAGGAACCCCAATGAAAATGAAGGATGTACTATATGTACCAAGTTTGAAAAAGAAATTACTTTCCATCTCAGTTTTAGATAAGAAAGGATTTAGGTTTTATTTCATAGATGGATAAGTTCTTATGTGTCCTAAAGGAAAAACCATGGAAGATGCAATTGTTATTGGAACAGAAGAAGGTGGCTTGTATAAGTTGAAAGGTCACCCAGTTACAGCCTTAACTCATACCATTGAAATTCCATGTGAACTTTGGCATAGAAGACTAACTCACATCAACTACAAGGCATTACCACACATGATCAAGGTAGTCACGGGTCTACCAGAATTCAAAGTTGAGCATGAAGGTGTGTGCAAGGGATGTGCACAAGGAAAGAACATAAAGAATCATTTCTCGAAGAGAGAGAGTCAAGCAGAAGGAATCTTGGAACTCATCCACTCAGATGTCTGTGGCCCAATTCCATCAACCTCTCTTAGTGGGTATGTATACTATGTGTCATTCATTGATGATTATTATCGCAAAACCTGGGTTAAATTTTTGAAATCAAAAGATGAAGTGTTTGGTAAATTCAAGGAATTCAAATCCTTGATAGAGAATCTTTCTGAAAGAAAGATCAAGATACTCAGGACAGATAATGGAGGAGAATACAAAATGGTGTAGCATAAAGAAAGAACAGAACTATAATGGAAGCAGTGAAGACCATGATCCACGATCAAGATCTTCCAATGCACTTATGGGCAGAAGCAACAATAATAACAGTGTATGTACAAAACAGATTATCCCATAGTGCACTTGGGTTCAAAACCCCCGAAGAGATGTTCTCCAAAAGGAATCAAGAAGTAATCCATCTCAAATTATTTGGTTGTCCAGTATTTATACACATTTCGAAAGAGAAGAGAACCAAGTTGGACCCTTCAGGAAAGAAGGGAATATTTGTTGGATACTGTGAGGTCTCCAAGGCCTTCCAAATTTACATGCCAAGTTACCATCATATTGAGATCGGTAGAGATGTAACCTTTGATGAAGATTAAGAACTCAAGAAATCAAGGAGATGTCAACTTGAAGAAGTATATGAAGAAGAACCTATCGCTCCCAAAGTTGTAGAACCAGTGAGGAAAGTCATAGTTTCCCCTGATGATGAGATTCATGAAGATCATGATATGATAGAATCTCAAGAACCTCCCTAGATGATGATCTCTCACAAGAGAAAGACAGCTTGGGAAAGGGAACTATTTCAATATGGAGAGAAGTATGGTGACCCAGAAGGAACCATGAGACAAGTTAAGAAACCTAAGCCATTCTCTAGTTATATGGATTTGATGTGTGATCTATTAGAGAAGGAGCCTACTTGCTTTGAAGAATCCATTCAGAAGAAACAATGGGCAAATGCCATGACAAAAAAATACCAATCCATTATAAAGAATGATGTATGGTAAATAGTTCCCAGACCGAAGAGAAAGGATGTAGTATCTTCCAAATGGTTATACAAGATAAAACATGTTGTTGATGGAAGTATTGAGAAGTATAAAGAAAGGTTTGTAGCTCGTGTCTTTTCTCAAAAGGAAGGCATTGATTATGAAGAGACATTTCCTCCTGTAGCTAGATACACTTCAATCAGAACCATCATAGCTCTTGCAGCCAATATGAAGTGGAAGTTACACCAGATGGATGTGAAAACAACCTTCTTAAATGGTTTTATTGAAGAATAAGTGCATATAGAACAACCTCGAGGGTTTGAGGTTGAAGATAGAAAGACACATGTCTGCAAGTTGAAGAAGACTCTGTACGGATTGAAGCAAGCTCCTAGAGCTTGGTATGGAAGAACTGATAGTTTCCTAACGAGCTTGGGCTTTACCAAGAGTAAATTTGATTCTAACCTTTACTTCAAGGTTATGAATGATGAGCTTGTTATAGTATTGGTGTATGTGGATAACTTATTCTTAACTAGAGAAGAAACGTCCATCATTGATTGTAAGAAGAAGCTCATTGCAGAATTTTAGATGAAAGACCTATGCCTGATGAATTATTTCCTAGGTCTCGAAGTTTGGCAGAGCCCATAGAAGATATTCCTTAACCAAGGGAATTATATTGTTGAAATATTGAAGAGGTTTGATATGTTGGAGTGTAAATCCATGAACACACCCATGGAAACAAAGTTGAAGTTCCTAGTTGATACCTCATCGAAATTGGTTGATGTTAGACTGTACAGACGGATCATTGGATCATTGATGTATCTAACGAACACCGAGCCAGATATATGTTTTGTTGTGAACACCTTGAGTCAGTATCTTATAGAGCCCAGACGTGTTCACCTTTTTGTTGCAAAACATGTGATGAGATACCTTAAGGGTACATTGTACTTTGGTCTCTGCTACAATGGAGATCAATACTTCAGATTGATTGGTTATACCGATTCAGATTGGGCTGGAAGTGTTTCTGATAGAAAGAGAACTTTGGGATGTTGTTTAAGTCTAGGGTCAGCCATGACTTCATGGCAGAGTAGGAAGCAATCCAGTATTTATCTCAGCATGGAAGAAGTGGAATACATTGTTGCATGTTATACCAGTTGTGAATCCATATGGATTCGGAAGTTGTTGACAGGTCTATATGATCTGGAGATGGAAGCAATTGTGATTCTATGTGATAACCGGAGCTGCATAAAGATGATAGATAACCATTTGTTCCATGACAAGTCAAAAAACATAGAAATATGGTATCACTACATCTGTGATATGATGCAGAGAGGAGCCATAAAGCTCCAATGTGTTAGTACAGATGAGCAGGTTGCAGATGTGTTGACCAAGCCTCTATATCATGTAAAGTTTGAGCACTTTCAAGACAATATTGGTATAGTTTGAAAGGACCTCCCTCAAAAGGGGGAGGGATGTTGATGATACTATGGTATCCTATCCAACAGCAAGTAGCTCAGTTAGGATTTTATATCCTAGGGTATTGATCATCCATAGACAAATCTCGAAGGTCTGGTAATGACGGTCTGTCAGAGTACTTTTGAATGTATATGCTAGATGCGGTCATTAGTGGTAGCTCCGTTAGGATTTTTATAATCCTAGGGAATCTTATGATTCTTGGGCAGATCCCGAAGGTTCATTAAGGATGGTCTGTCAGAGTACCATGTGGTATCTTTGTTATGATTTTATATCCTAGGGAATCTTATGATTCCTAGGTAGCTCCTTAGGGACTATCAGAGTACCAAAAAATGTTGTAACACCTACCTCATTATGTTTCCCCGTGATGATGATGTTGTTTCTCCATCCTTCATGTTGTAATGATGTTGTTGCTCCAACCTTCGTGTTGTGATGATGTTGTTATTCCAGCCTTCATGTTGTGATGATGTTGTTGCTCCAACCTTTGTGTTGTGATGATGATTCTATTGTTGTTGATGTTATTGATGATGATAATGTATTAGTGTTATATTAATCCATGTTGATGCAGATGATGATGACATTCCATATCCTTGTTATGGATGATGATATTGACAATGAGAAAAACCTTTTGATGATTTATAGATATGTCAGTCATTTTTCAAGATGTTGTTGATTTTTTTTTCCTCTCTCTTTCCTGACGATGTTGTATAATACCCTTCTTGTTAAGGGGAAATGTTGAAATATTGTAACTGCAAAGAGTACTCTATTTATTATTGAGTTATTATTCATCAAATCAATCCGCTTTTGTGGAATGATCATGTCGAGATTTGTACTTGACCAAATCCCCTTTTCTAGATTGGTCAAACCCTAAATATATTATGCTAATTAAGAATTCGTCCCTCGGGCCTAATTAAAGTGGTTTTAACCACTAAGAAGAGAAGTCGGCCCTACCCAGTGAAGAGACAATTTTCCAGCACCTGCTAGCTAGTATAAATAAAGGAGGCTAGCACCTCATTATCTCACTTACTCATTCCACTCAACAAGTGCACAAGTTTGGTAGCTGCAGTTGGGAGAAGAAGGAAGAGAGAGGCGCATTTCTCAGTGTTGGATATTCTCTAGTGTTTTGGTTTATTGTCTTGGAATTGTATTGGCTATCTATATTAAGGAAGTTTTTGTTGGGTTTTCTCCCCCATGAGGGTTTCCTAGGATAAATGTTGTGTATCTTGTGATTGTGTTTCTCTCAGTGATCCTACATATGTTATTGTTATCTAGTAAATTGAAAAGAAACGTAATAACATCTCTAAACTTAACATTTTGTTTCTTTTTTCTTTAGATATTATTTGTTTTATTCATCACGTTATTCTACAAACTGATTTGGTTTTGAGAGTTCATCATCATCACCATTGTTTTGTGAAGCATAATCTTCTTCATCTTCTTCTTTAGAAATTCTTCTTCCTTGAGCTTGTTCCTCTTCATATGCAAAGCTCTGAATTTCACACTCTTTATTAGGAGTTTCATCCATCAATTTATTGTTATCAATTTCTTAATTTTTAGGTGTAAGATCTTCATCATCTTTCTTACTTTCTACTTCATATTTTCTTCTCCATATATTTCCAGAAGGCACTCTATTTGATGAACTTTTATTTTCTACATTTGTCCTTTGAGATTTATACTTACTTCTTTTCTTCCTAAGTTCATTAGATTTACTTCCTAACTTGTATGGATTATTTTTCATGGGTTGTCTTCTTGATTTGCTACATTCTTGGGATGTGTGCCCAAACTTATCACAGTTGTAGAATCTCATGGTATGACAAAACTTTGTTGTGTTCCCAACATAATTGCATCTCCAACGTCTCATTAAGTTATTAGACCTTCCTGAATTATTATTTTCAGGACTCTTGCATTCAAATGCTTTGTGAGCAAAACTTTTGCAAGAAAAGAAATAAACATTGAAGGTCTTTCCATACTCGAGTCTGTTGTGACATGAGAAGTATGTCTTTTGATATGTTTCTTGCTTTTTACTTTTGTATCTTCCTCCTTTAACAAAGTTCATGGTTTGTATTTGGTTTGTGTCTGCACTTTTTCCTTTTGAGGAGGATAATCCTTTCTCATGTTCGTGAATGGTGTTTCACTTGCCACCTTATTCTTTCTTATTGTCCCCAAGACGAGATTTTTCATCGATTGGTCTTTGACTATTCCAGATCTTATCCTGGATGGAAAAGCTATTCTAGAATTTGACAGTTTCGTTTGTCTTTTAATTCTTCGTTTTGAGATTGATAACTTCCAATTCCAACATGTGACATGTTTCATCGATTTTAGTCAACTGGATCTTCAATTCTTCTTATATTTCTTTAGATTCTTCAATTTGAGTCTTTATAATGATGACTATTTTTCTGTCTCATCCAAGACTTATATGCATGTATTGGTTTTGTCATATGTATTCAAATCTTCTATTTCTTTTGTTAGATCAACAACTTCAGTCTTCAATCTTTTGATTTCTTCCTTGTTTTCTAGCTAAATCCTTTTTAGGTTGATGACTTCCAATTCCAGTGTGTGGCATGATTCTTCCTTTTTAGTCAACTGGGTCTTTAGGGTTTCTTCACTTTCCTTAGCTTCTTCAAGTTGAGTCTTTAGACCATTGACCATTTATTCTGTGTATTCTAATTCTTCTATGCATTTATTGAGTTTTTCATATGCCTTCAACTCGTTCATTTCTTTTATTAGATCAACAAATTCAATCTTTAATATATTAATCTCTTCTTCTTTGTCTTCTAGTTGAATCTTTTGTTCTTGCTCTTCATGGTTTTTAGATTGATCTAACTATTGTAGTAGCAACATATATTTCTTTTGAAGTTTCTCCAACTCTTCTAGAGTACACATATTTGTGTATTCGAGATTGTCAAGAGCCTCCACGGGAACTTCAATATATATATCATTTCCTGGTTCCATATGAATCTCTTCTAATGCATCTATAACATCAGTGTTAAGATTCAATATTTTTTCTTCAGTGATTACTGAGGTATGCATCAATTACTTGATGGAGTTTTCTTCTTCATTGATGATTAGGGATTGCATCAATTCCTTGTTTGAGTTTTCTTCTTCTTTGATGACTGGGGATTGCATCAATTCCTTGTTTGAGTTGTCTTCTTTATTGATGACCGGGGATTGCATCAATTCCTTGTTTGATTTGTCTTCTTTATTGATGACTAGGGATTGCATCAATTCCTTGTTTGAGTTGTCTTCTTCTTTGATTACTGGGGATTGCATCAATTCCTTTTTTAGTTGTCTTATTTATTGATGACTGTGGATTGCATCAATTCCTTGTTTGAGTCATCTTCTTTATTGATGACTGGGGATTGCATCAATTCCTTGATAGTATTGTCTTATTTTTCTGTGTTTTTTTACTTTACTCTGATAAGAACTCTCTATTTGGAGCCATAATACTTTAGCAAAGGTACAATGTACCATCTTTTCTTTTATTTGGTCTAACAATCCATTCTAGATTTCTTTTAATTCCATTGAATTATTTCTCTTTGTTTCTTTTGTAGTTTTGGATTTGTTCGTTGAGGTAGTTAAGTACAAAGGCTTACTAAATACTGAGTCCCAAACTCTAGATTCTCTTGACTTCAGATATATTTTCATTATTTCCCTCCATGAAGAGTAGTATGTTCCATCAAATAAAGGAGCTTCATTTGTGGAGAGAGCCATTTGTTCATTCATTTTTGTGTTTAGTAGGATCTTCCTTCCAGTGATTAGACCGTTTTTCCTTGAAGAGACCTTTCTCTGATACCAATTGTTCTCTTCAAAACAATTGAGTGGTTAAACTGTAGTGAAGGAACCTGCTTTGATACCAATTGTTGAAACACACACTGACACTAAGAGGGGGGGTGAATTAGTGTCTGAAACTTTTGGCTACTTTTCACACTTTCATAGATTAACTAAATTAATTGAATAACATATATGCAATTCAATTAATTATTCATAAAAATTTATAACACAAATTGTATGAAGTAGATAAAATATCATTATTTTATTTGTTTAACTTGAATGAATATGTATAAAATCAATCATTTAAGATCTTCAACTTTAACTGAATATGCAAGATCCAACTCTCTGATACAAGACCCAACTTGTACTTCTCCAATCCAACTGAGAAATGAGGAATCCAACCCTCATAAGAAGACTTGGATTGTTGATCTCAGATCCAAACGATATGTGAGGAATCCAATCCTCATGACAAGACTTAACTTGTAAACATACACCAACATGATAGAATGAACTTTCATTCAATCCATTATATATATATATCCACCAAGACACTTTCTTCCCTTCATATTCATTTACATATATAGTCCTCCAAAGGGTGTCACTTTGAAAAAATGTGTCATTTTGGAATGAAACATTGCACCCCTTCATTTAATTAACACAAATGGTAACTTTTATTAATTGATTTGCGTACACCAATTTAGACATCGATTTTCGTATGAATATTTTGAAGTGATGGAAATGAATTTTAAAATTCTACAACATGGGTTTTTTGTAGAACATGTCCACTAGGCCTACATGGGTAGTTTCCCTAGAAAGTGTGCAAGGTGGTTGATACATATGGTTATTTGAAGGAAACTTGTCCAAGCTTTCCTTTCGTCGTCGGATGCCAGATCGAATTCAGTATATATTACCTTTTTGTGAATGAATAAATCAACCTCCACATATATTCTTTGTTGGTGATTATTTAAACTCAACATGTAAACATTTTACTTGATGGTTATATTAAAATTGGTTCCCTCTTAGATGCTAGTCACTAAATATTTGACTTGGTCTCACCCTTTTTCGTATTTGCTTCCTCATTCGACTGACAAACATATTTTTGGTCAACTCAATTAGGATAAATTTCGACTTGAGTATTTCAATTCTAGTTGACCCATCTTTCTTCAACCTCGACCTAAATTGTATTTAAGTTTTCTTCGACTTAAACCTTTAGGTTACTTCTTTCTTGGACCGACTCAACTTGGAAGAAAACCAACTTGAGAAATTCAGCTTTGGTCGTCTCAACTTAATTTCTTTCGCCGACTTGTATTTCACGACTCAATTTTCCTTCGAATTCGACCTTTAGTTGGTTGACTCGTCTTGAAATCGATCGACTTGTCTTCTCCAACTTCCATCATTCTACAGGACTGCAATCGATCGACTTGTCTTCAACTTGTCTTGCAGTCGATCGACTTCCATATAGTAGACCTTATTGTTGTTTGAATCAACTTGAATTATGACTCGATGGTGTCAATGGTTCCTCACCAAACATCCACCATTGACATTTTGTCTCATCTCTGGACTCTTCTTCAATTGAGATTTTTTGAATCACTTTTAATGAACCATGTCTTATTAAATTTTTTATTTGTGATTTGTAGGGATCCATATTGGATTATCCATTTACCCTTTTTATCTAGACAGTTTCTTCACAGTTTCTTCTTTTGTGCATGGATGTTAATGACAATATCTCAACCTTATACAATATACTAGTTAGTGTTATCTTTCTAATGATATTCAAGTCACCTTCATAACATTATGTCCAATATTGACAATGCTTGACATTCAAGTCACCTTCATAACAATATGTATAATATTGAAAATTCTTCTCAAACTAATCAATCAATGATGATTCACCTATTTATCAAGGTTGACATCAATGAAAACCAAATTTCCAACGGAGTGAACTAAAATGTGATCCATCGATTTCACGTACTTGAAGGTATGAGAAATGAGATGGTGGAATCCGAAGAAAGGTATGGAATATGGGAGAAAAATAAATTGTAAGGTGTGAGGGTAACGAGATGAAATACAGGAGAAAAGAGCAGGAGGCAGGGTGGCCTTAATCAGAAACAAAAGAGAGAGAAATGTTAAAAATTCTACAATTATGCACATTACACCCATTACACATTGTTGCATGTAAATATCCACTGGCTATCAAAGCCTAAGTGCATACCAGGATGAACATCATTGGATTAAAACAAACTTCCATATCAGAGAAACGCAAAAGCACAATTTAGGAGATAATAATCTCCATCATTGCAATGGTGAGTGGATCAGGATCCACGAGACTCAACAAAAGATGAGGCGAGAGTGAGTTGGGGAAAAGGATAGAGAAAACTCCATCTCTTGCAAGAATGGAGTTTCTGAAGGCATATTTATTGGGATTTTGGAAGGGTACAAATGGGTGATGATATCTGGAAGTGAGGAAAAATTAATTTACTTGCAATCATCTATGAATAGGATTGAATTTGTGAAAAATTCAACTAGAAACACACCAACCAGACAAGTCTCAGTTTCATGTTGGGATCCTACTACTAGTAATGATCTCCTCCTTTCAATTCCTAAATTTAATATTAACATATGAATAGAAATTGGAAATTATTACCTTGAATTATGAATGGTAATTAGGAAACTATAACATCATAATATACACATAGATTCCATTTGACGGAGATATTTGATAGAATTTTTATACCGAGAGTAAATCAAATAAATTTGGACATGATACATATGTCTCACATTGTCAATAGTAATAACAACCAAAATAAAATGTAATCACATATATATCACATCGCCAATTGTAAATAACAACCAGAATAAAATGTAATTAAATATTTCTCACATCATCAGCGGTATTAAAAACTAGATAAAATGTAATCACATATATATCACATCGTCAACAATAAATGACAACCGGAATAAAAGGTAATTACATATTTCTCACATTGTCAATAGTAAATAAAAACCATAATACATTGTAACCACATACATATTGAGTATACAAATTTTTAAAATGCTACCAAATAAATAATTATACAACTAAATATTGTGACCAAAATTGGTGACAGGTGATGATGAAATTCAACTTGAAACAATACTTTCACAATGTCCTTTATTTTCGCCTGCTAATCCATTGACTTCACCGGTACCTCTCAGCCAACGCTAAGGGTACTCTTCTTTCCCCTTTGTCCCCCGAGCCGCAAAGGGTTCCCACACAGAGTTTCAAATCCAACTAGTTCAAGTTTTCCCTCGCAAGGAGAGGATTCCACCTCTTGCACAAGCTTACATCCCAACTCACACAGGTAAACTTAGTCACAAAACAATTTGACAGCATTTCAATCATCGAGCAATATGGTGTTTTCCTCCTACTTCTCCATTATTTTTATAACAAATTGTGCTTTAACATTTGTCATCTCATGCAATATTAGCTAGTTTTTAATAATTAAATTAAAGATTATTCACCCTCAACACATGTCACACTTTCCCTAAGTTGTGCATGTTTAATCCTTTTTAATTTAAATAATTATGCTTTTTCCCTCACATTCATCAATTAGATCCTAGATTTTCACCTAGTTGTCCCTTAGTTCTCCAGTTTCTTTTTTATTGTGTCTAACATAGTTACCAACTTAATGAGAATTGTGACCTCAAAACGAGAACTCTAGCCCTTAAAACCCATATTCTTGCATAAAAAACATGAAAATCAACCCTCAAATCAAAAAGTGGTGCTACCAGTAGCACCATTTTTTGTAACCAGGTCAAAATTACAACCTTTTTCAAGCATGGACTTAAAGGATCAAATGGCTTCTCAAACAAACTTTAAAATCAACCCCCAAATCAAAAATTGGTGCTACCGGTAGCACCATTTTTTGTAACCGGGTTAAAATTACAAAAAATTTCAAGCATGGGCTTAAAGGATAAAATGGTTTCTCAAAAAAACTCTAAAATCAACCCCCAAATCAAAACGTGGTGCTACCAATAGCATCAATTTTTCTGACTGGGTCAAAATTACAACTTTTTTCAAGCATGGCCTTAAAACATAAAATAGTTTCTTAGAAAAACCTTAAAATCAACACCTAAATAAACACATCAAACTATCTAAAGCGAAATGTTTTTTTTCTAAACAATAAAATTACAGCTAATTACGACCTAATTCAAATTGTGGCATTGACAACAAATCCCTACATGAATAAAAAACCCAAAATTAGATCCTAAATAGTCACTTGAAAAATTATTTACTAACTTCTTCTTTTTTCTTAAATTTACATTGAAAAATAAATAAAGAGAAAAGAGAAAATCTTCACAAATATATATTTTTTAATGAAGACAAAAACACATTTAAACAAATATATTCAAAATCCAAATTAAAAAATAAAAATAAAAAATTAACAAAATGGTGAAAACCAAAGAAAAACTAAAAAGAAATGAAACAAATTTAAAATTTGGCCGGAAAACAATAATTTTAAACAAAAATATTTTTTTTTGTTAAAAATAAGAAAAAAAAACAAAATTCAATAAAATATTTTAAGAAAAACATCTAAAATAAAACATATTTCACGAAACTAAATTAAAAAACCTTAAAAAAAAATTGTTTTCATAAATATCTAAAAACAAATCATATTTATATATAATGTTTATGTTTTGTATATATAAAACATATATAAAATATGTTTTGTATATATAAAACATATATAAAATATGTTTTGTATATATAAAACATATATAAAATATGTTTTATATATATATAACATATATTATATATGTTTTAATATATAAAACATATATCCCCCGGATGGGGTGCCCACATGAAATGATGGATACAACACAGTCTAGGGCCACACGGCTAGGCCACATGGTAACAGGTGGAAGTCTAACGTCACGTCCACCCTCACACCCTCGCTGGCATGCAAATGATCCGTCGTTACCTTTCCTCCCACACGTGAATCATGCAACTCACACAATTTAGAACCTGCAAGTCTTCATGGCGCTGCACAACGAGCCCTCCCGGTCACCTCAACTCCAACGGACCATAATTTATTCTCCCTTGTCAACTTCGTTGGCTCATTTCTATCGAAGAAAATTCCCCGGGGCTCAGTCCATTATCCGCCCTGCTCTACATCTATGGTGTGATTCCTCCATTGGCATTTTGGAGCTCTTTGGTGCTTACCCTCCATTCTGGAGCTCTCTGGTGAGATCCCTCCCCTCCTTCATGCCATGACCGAGGGGAAAACAATGGTGTGGAGCAGCCTAGTACGAAGCCCGGGGAAGGAAACCACCCCCCTCTGTTCAGTTGCATGAGGCCCCGAACCCTTCTCGAGTTGTTTCCCCCCATTGTAATTCGGCTTCTCCCCCTTCGTTGGCTCCCATGGATGTTCACCCACCTGAAGAAGGTTTTCCCCCTCCTCTTACCCATTTAGTCATCCCTTCTCCTTATAAACTAGTCATGGATCCAGTTACTGGCCTCTCCCCCCTCTTGAACCCCTACGGCTATAGGGTCGAGTGGTTTGACCTCATGGGAAATTTGATTGGCTATGCGCCATCTCCCCCCTCGCCCCCTTGACGTCCATTATTTCCACCACCCCCACATCGTCCCTCCCCACATTTTCTCATTCCTCCCCCCTT
>SNQJ01S0026839.1:30818-65234 GCA_010110895.2 Picea sitchensis | reverse complement strand
TGATATTTACCACTATATTTAAAAAGTATGGAACCATAATTTAATTAAGGACACATAATTACATGAAAATTCTTAATTTAAAAAAATTAAATGGTGTACAACATTTTTAACATTGGATTGAGCATGGAAATATGATTAAAAACACCACTTAATAAAAATAAAAATAAAAAAGTTTGAAAATAGATGAAAAAGCGTCGTTGAGAAAAAAATATAAAATAAAAAAATTTGAACAATTTGAAAATAAATGAAAAAATGGCATTTAAAAACAAAAAAGTGGGAACCTTATGTATAAGAAAATTTAAAATATCAAAAAAACACCTAAAAAGGGAGGGGGGTGCTACCGGTAGCACCATTTTTAAAAACAGGGTAAAAAACTTGACCCCCGAAAAAACGAGAACTCTGTAGAGTTCTCATTAAGTTGGTAATTATGTTGTCTCCCAACTAATTTACAATTGGAGATTTATTATGACTCTTTTTCTAGTTAGGATTTAGATTTTGATTAACTTAGGAGACTAGCATTATGTTGACAACTCATTCTCTCATGAATATATTTTCTTTTAATTAAAAAATTCATTTTAATTATTTTCATGCACACATTGTGCACATGCCTAAATTTGTATTCTTATTCTATATTTATAGTGTTTATTAAGTCTAAAATCCCTTAACCCATTTTATAAGTTTTATTTAGTAAAAACATCTAGGCTTAGACTTTTGGTTATGTTTTATGGTTTATAATTTAAATAAAAAATTGTATTCTCTTCTTTAACAAAGTCTAAGTATTCATTTTGTTTTCTAAAGTCTTCTAGATTTTTATTGACTCATAAATTTACTCATGTGACGTGCCCTTCAAGACACGCCTCCTTGTTCCAAGGGTGTCACTCGCCATTGACCTAGTTTGGAAGTTGTATGGCGCTTGGAGTCAATAATCCACTTGTCCACCTTGTGTGAGACTAAGGGCTTATTGAGGAATAAGGAATCTGCCTTATTGTGAGCCCCTCATAAATATATGTGAGTGATTGTCTTAGTCTGCCCTCATGCATCGTGAATATCTCATAACAAGGTAGTCGTTAACCTTCAGTTCAGGTCACAACGGGAGTGGTAGTAGGTTTTGATAAGGACGCTTCCACACCTCTCCCTCATCCATATGACATATGTGTATGACCCTTTTAATCCATATGTGAGTCATTTTAGAAAGTGTCACCATGCCTACATCCACTAACAAAGATAATATCAATAACTCATATACATGAAATCCATAATTGAAATCATCATATAACACATGTGTAATAAATCAAGTACTCATAACCAAAATAAATAATCCACTCCCTAAATCATTCTATAGTCCAAAGAAGTTTGTCGATGCCATCATCATCCTCATCATGCCATGTTTCTTGCACACTCAGTAAACCTCATCATAATACATGTCAATGTTATACATCAATAAAATAGCATATCAAGCTTCCATACACAACATAGCATAACCTCATAAACCAAAACAGATAATCATATTGTACCATGTTTAACTAGATCACTTGCACATAAGTGTCCTCCAAAGAATAAATAGTGTTATGAAAGTGTGATTAGTGGAACTGGGTGTTACATACACCTCCTCTTGTTTTAAACTTCGTCCTAAAGTTTATATAATCTAACAATAAAACAATAAATATAGCTGCCACTAATCTATATATCAAACTGTAACACACTCGATCCCTAAGTACCCTTTTTAGGGATGGGGCATAAAGATTTCTCTTTTCTAAATCATATAAAACCTTTTCCCCAAGATCTTGGTCCTCTTCTTCTCATCAAGAGTTATCTAACCACTGCCACCCTGCTCAAATCCGAGCTTTGGATAGGGATATATGCCCTTGGAAAGATCTTTGGGTGTTATTAGTCAAGTGCCATGTGGCGTCCATGTAGGTTTGTCGCATTCATACCATCCCAAGTTCCCCAAAGTCCTGGATATTTCCCATCACTCCTGCATCTATGGTGGAAGTCCATCCACCGTCAAATCCAACGGTGGAACTTCATCCTCGTTAAACACGTAATCTTAAGGGAAATTTGGTGTTCGGCGTTGAATGCCCCTTTTTATTTATATGCCAATATCCTATGGAGTCCCGAAATCCTGAACTCTTGAAGGACCCCACAATCTTTCCACATGACCCTGGCCTTCGTCCCTTTCAACTTCTCTAAGATACTACACCTCAAACCTCTAGACTTCTAAAGTCTCGGACTCCTGAAGGGTCCACCCTTACACGTGATCGGGTATTAAATGAAGAGGCAAGGATAGGTGGGTCCCAAGTACTACACCCGCTAATAGGCCAAGCAGATATGGGCTAGGCAGGATGACAAGTGTCAAGGCAGAGATGACATGTGGCCCCATCAGTGGGTGACCAGTGTCACATTCTAATGGGAACATAAGGTATGTGAAAAGAATGAATCAAGGTGATGAATGGAATTTCAAATGTGGGTCCTGTTGGGTATGTGTTATATTCTTTGCATGTGTGTGTGGGTGGGTGCGTCAGAAATGACAATTGCGTCTGATGATCCCTTCACTATTTTTAGCGGATTTTGCTATTTTTAGCTGATTTGTAAATTAATCCATGGAGTCCCGAAATCCTGAACTCTTGAAGGGGCCTGAAATATTTCCATGACCGGGTCGTCCTCAACATACACCAAACTCTAGATTCTCTGTGTCTCGACTCGAAGGGTCCACCCTTACATGAAATGGTGCATTAAATGCAGAGGCAAGGGATAGGTGGGTCCCAAGTACTACACCCGCTAATAGGCCAAGCAGATATGGGCTAGGCAGGATGACAAGTGTCAAGGCAGTAGATGACATGTGGCCCCATCAAGTGACCGCTGTCACATTCTAATGGGAACATAAGGTATGTGAAAAGAATGAATCAAGGTGATGAATGGAATTTCAAATGTGGGTCCCGGTATGTGTTATATTCTTTGCATGTGTGTGTGGGTGGGTGCTGCCAAATGACAATTGTATGCCCGATGATCCCTTCCACTATTTTTAGCGGATTTTGCTATTTTATTGATTTGTAAATTAATCCCTGATTAAGGGATTAGGGTTTTGCATCTACAGCATCACCTAAAAACATTGTATATATTGTATGGTGAATGGTGAAATTCGGATATAATGAAAAATAAGAAAGGTTTTCCTGGGTTGAGGGTTTCCAAAATCTTGTGTACTCCGTGGTACATGAGCCATTGATTAATTTATGCATTGCTAAGAATCTATATATGCATTTCTTTACTGTAGGTTTAAAACTTACATGTGGTATCGTGAGCACATTTTGGCTTCAGAGGGACGCTTTGTTAAGTTGAGGGTTTGGCTCGGTCTTGATAGGATCAAGTTTATCTTGGGTCCGTGATAAACCCCGGCTTTAGTGGGAGCTTTTGCAGTGGATATTAAAGTAAAGTAAGAGGAATGGCGAACTCATATAGAATCGTAGATAGAGAAGTTCAACGGTAAAACTTTGAGCTATAAGTCAAGATGGAGGACCTTCTTGTAGAAAGAACAATGGATCGTTGTGGATCCTGGTACACACCCTACTTGTACACATCCTACTGGTACGTAACCTACTGCCACACTGTCGACTGGTACACAACCTACTTATACACAAACTACTAGTACACCACCACCGGTATGTCGAAGCGAAGATTGGGACAAGTTGGACAAGAGAAAGGAGTACCATTCGACTCACCGCGATTCGGGTGCTGTTGAATGTCTCGAGAATCTATGTTTTAAGGAACTATGGATAAGTTAGGTAGTCTGTACCAAAGTCCTTGGTAAATATGTTGTTTCTTCGAAAGAAGTTAATTCATCTTAGGATGGAAGATGGAGATTTCGCGGATGTAACATCTAAATGCCTTTAATACTGTAAGCCACGTAACTTGATCCGCTAATATTACGACAAGTGTATTAAAGATAAGTGTACTTTGTTATGTTATTTTCCAGGCTCTTGGGATAATTCGGTTGTAGAAATAGGTAGTACCACTCAATCTACATTGAAGTATGAGGATGTAGTTGCATCCTCATATCTCAAGAGATGAGGCTTAAAAAGCATGGACGGGTCACGACGATGCTTTATTTGTAAGAGGAAGTACCTAAGGCAGGAATCATGGTAAGTATTCAGGGGGAAGATCTAAATCTACTTGTATATCTAAGTCTCCAGGAAAATGTTGGAGGAAATGCTGGAAGTGTGGTAAAATAGGGCATTGCGCGAAAGATTGCAAGTCTAAGAAGGTTGAAAACCAAAGGGATCGATAGTACCTCTTCCACAAAGATGAAAACCTCCACTGAAGAAGGAGGCGATGTTTACCTAGCATCTACAAGGCCATGCACCATGGTATGGTTGATTGACTCGTGCATCATACCATGACTCCTCACAGGAGTGGTTCTCAATATGAAAAATATGATGGTGGTGGGATGTATTCCCGAGATGACTCGACAACAAAGCATACATAGGAAGGGTTAAGTTTTTGCTAAATGATGGAAGGATTAGAACTCTCCCTCGGGTTCTACACATTACAAAATCCAGCCGTGAGCCTCATATCCGTAGCAAGTTGAGCGGGATGCAGGAGTGTATACCGTATTTGGAAAGAACACCTGCAAGATGGTACTAGGAGCAATGGTGTTGATGAGGGAGTTCATTGTGGAACTCTGCAAAAGTTGTTGGGAAGAACTTATACCAATGGGTGTAACAACTCTGTTGTCCATGAGCGTAAAAAATGAAGGAAGCATCTAACATCGTCTCCCGTAAAAGAAGACCATGTTGTGGCATCAAAGACCGCAACATATTAGAGAGAAAAAGGGCCTTCAACACTACACTGCAGAAGGTATGATTGAAGGTATGTGTCTAATTGCACTCGATTTGATTTCGTGAAAAATTGCATATACATAAAATCGTAATCGAAAGTAATATTCTATCCGGGTGCTACAAGAGCAAAGGATCTTAGAGTTGATACACGCTACGTGTTTGGACCTCGTTTTGTTCCGGCCCATTGGAAAATTTGTATTATGTTTCATTCATAGATGATTTTTCATGAACACATGGATTTATTTTCTCTAGAAATAAATCTAAGGTATTTGATAAATTTAAAGAGTTTAAGGCCCCGGTAGAAAATCGCATGCAGAAGAAAATAAAGGTATTGAGAACAGATAATGCGGGAGAATTCGCCGAAATGAATTCAAGAATTTTGTAAGAAGTGTGGTATAGCAAGGTAGAAGACTAATCCATACACTCCTCAAGAGAATGGAGTTGCAGAAAGGATGAATAGGACATCGATGGAAAAAAGCAAGGAGCATGCTCACCGGTCGGGTTGTAGAAATGCTAATTCGGGCAGAGGCAGTGGGTTCAGCATGTTACTTGGTCAATCGACAATTCTTCATCGTTGTTGGATGATACAACTCCACACGAGGTATGGTCTATAAAGAAACCCTCCTCTTCAACATCTTAGATTGTTTATTGTGATGCTTATGTACATGTTCCAAAGGAAAATAGGAGTAAGCCGGATAATAAAGTTGAAAAGTGTATCTTTATTGGTTATAAAGATGGTGTGAAAGGTTATAAGGTGTGGAACATTGAAACCAAGAAAATTGTTTACAAATGAGATGTCATTTTCCTCGAAAGAAGTAAAAGATGTCCAAACAGAATTCCACCAACGCAAGACCTTAACCTCGCCAGAAAATAGAGCTTTGAGTTGGATGATGCAAAAATATGAATCATCCTAAGAAGAGGAAGCAGAGGAAGCGTGTTTGGTTGTGATGCTTACTACTATTTTCCTTTGGAAAATGTACATAAGAATCACAACCAAAAAGGTATAGTCCACTTGATTTCGCTCCAATTTTCTTTATCTATTACCGATGATGAACCCAGAACCGCCGGGAAGCAAAGGAATCTGTGAGGATAGTAAACTGCGAAGAAGGCTAGCCATGGTTGAAGAAATGGATGCCTGGATAAGAATGAGGCATAGGATATATTTGAGCTCCAACCGAAGAAAAATCAGTTGGTAGAAAATGGTTGTTCAAAAAGAAGTTTAACGCAGAAGGTAAAGTGGAGAAATACAAAGCTCTGCTAGTAGCAAAAGGTTATTCCTAGGTAGATGGAATTGACTTTGGTGAGATTTTTTTCTCCCTCGCTAAGTTAAATTCTATTAGATTTATTTTATCTATTGTTGTTGCTTTTGATCTGAAGTGGAAACAAATGATGTGAAGATAGAATTCCTACATGGGGATCCTGAAGAAGAAATCTACATGAAGAAAGCTTCTAAGGATTTGTAGTGAAGGAAAGAAAGAGCTAGTCTGAAAGCTAAAGAAGTCACTATACGATTTGAAGCAATCACCTAGATATGGTACCAAAAGTTTGACACATACATCGCTGATTGGGATTTGTAAGAAGCAGTTGATCATCGCGGTATATTCCAAGCAGTTGGTAATCACTTCATTTATGTAGTGTTGTATGTTGATGACATGTTGTTGGTGGAAATAACATGGATGTTATCAAGGAGGTGAAATCGCAAATTTATCCCTCCAAATTTGACATGAAGGATCTCTTGTTTCTAACTTCATTCTAGGAATGGATATTAAAAGAGATCGCAAACAGGAAACTCGCTGAATCAAAGAAAATATGTTGAAACGATATTGCAAAGGTTTAATATGCATGGAAGTAAACCGGTCAAGGTTCCTATTCCTATAGATGTAAATTTATCTGCAGACGTTGTCCCAAGACACAGAAGAAGAAGAGGATGCACACCATGTTCCATATGCCGCTGCAGTTGGCGCTTGATGTATGCAATGGTTTGTAATAGACCGGACATTGCACATGCAAGGGGAGTTTTGAGCAGTATATGTCAAAACAGTGAAGCAACATTGGACAACAGTAAAAAAGATAGTGGGTCTTCGCATCTTCATGGCACCACCCGCCATGGATTGTGCTACCAAGGAAGATCGATATGGACAGAGGGTGGACATACATGGCTTTGTTGATGCGCATCACCGAGATTTGGATCGCAAAAGATCTACAAGTGGGTATGTGTTTAACCTATTTGGAGGAGAAAGCGGTTGGATGAGAAAAAGACAAAATGTAGTGGTACTCTCAACCATAGAAGCTAAATACATGGTGCAGCCACTCATGCAAGCAAAGGAAGCAAGATGGTTGCAAAGATTGTGTTCAAGCATTGGGTTGGTACAACAAGCAAGCAGTGAGATTATTACCAAAGTGCAATATTCCCCGGCAAAAGAACCTGTTTTATCATCATTCAAGACAAAGCATATTGATGTTCAAGATCACCTTGTGAGAGACATGGTTGAGGAAAAGAAGGTGTTGCTGGAAAAGGTTGACACTTTGAAGAATGCTGCGATTCATTGACAAAAGTCCGAGCACAGAAAAGTTCTGGTGAGAAAGTAACAATGCATGTTCCGGATTGTTGACTATATAATCCCTTGGACCCCGGGATGAAAAGAAAACAACAAGTCGGAGAATGTTGGGTATGTAAGCTATATCTTTGCATGTGTGCTGGGTGCGCCGATAATGCATTAACCAAGAAGTTCGACGATTTTGCTATTTTTAGCAGATTTGTAACTGATCCTAGATTAAGGGATTAGCGCTTGGTATCTACGAAATACCCAAAAAACATTGTATATATTGTATGGTGAATGGTGAAATTCGATATAATGAAAATAAGAAAGGTTTTCCCGGTTGAGGGTTTCCGGTAAAAATCTTTGTGTACTTTGTGTATGAGCCATTGATTAATTTATGTATTGCTTAAGAATCTATATGCATTGCTTTACTTTGCAGGTTTAAAACTTACAGGTCCATGTCACCTTGGGTGACATCAACATGCCACGTCACCTTGGATTAACAACCTTCCAATGCCCCTTATATCCCACAGTCAAGAGGTGTCCACGTGGATCCATACATATACGGCCTTTGTTGCTTCGCAACTTCAATGTTCAGAGAATTCGTTGTACAACTTCTACCTTGCTCCCGGAGTGGTTAGCGTCAAGCTGAACAAATTCTAGATCCAACAGCCAGGAACAGTTCCGTAACATCCTCATATCTATGTATCTTATCACTTCGCAAATTTGGCATTCTGTGGTTTCACTCGCTTACCACCCCCTTTCTCCTGGAGTGGTCAACATTGAACTGACCGCAACGTAGATCTAATGGTCAAGGAGGATCCCAAAGTCTCCTCATATCTACGGTTCTCGTCACTTCGTGATTTCGACATTTAGGGGTTCTATCCACTTAATACTCCTTTTTCTCCCGAAGTAGGACCTCGTCGAATTGATACACGCAAATCCTTCCACTGGTAAATCGGATGGTTGGGAGGGGTTCTCAATGGACTCCCCATATCCACGACTCACATTAATTCTCAACTACATCATTCGAGGGTTTTGGTTCTATGACGCCGCTTTTCTTCAGAAGTGGTTAATGTCGGACTGATCGTAGTTTAGATCCAATGGTTAGGGGATCTACCGAGTACCTTCAGATCTATGGCTCATATTATTTCGTGACTGGTAAGTGAGTCGGGTTTTAACGGTGGGACAAATCCCATAGTCATGGTTAGGGAAACCTCCATATTTTGATCAGCCTCATTGGTAACCAAACTAGTAGGTTTCTTTCATTTGGTTTTGGAGATTGTAAAGTCATAGTGTCCCGGAGCTCCGAACTCTCGAAGTTCCAAAGACAGAAAATCTTAGCTCCTTTCGGGCCTAGCGAAGGGTTCCAAGATCACAGTCATATTGATTCTTAGACAAGCCTCGAGGCTACACACTCAACACTTAGCCATGATTTTGTTAGAACCATGGAAATGAGTCTATGGTCACTTGGACAACTAGTTTGAAAGAAGCACCTTCCATTCACAGAACTCAAGTTCTCAAACAGGGAAAGGAAATTCGAAGGATCGACTAGACCCAAATGGTATTGTAGAGTCTATCCAAACTCTGTACTTGTGGAATTGATCCTTGAACCATCCCTTTTGAGTAATTCTCTAATCAGTACAGAGGTCAAAGCCTTATGTCCCAAATTCATTTAGAACCCCATTACTGATAGTTTTCCTTTTCTAGGTAGAAGCAAGCATAAAACCATTGACAAGGGACAACGGTTAAACTCTACCTCAAAATATCCATTCGGCTAGACCGCCATAGTCACAATTATCTAACATCCAAACAAGATATTATAATATACCATCATCCCTATATATCAAGGATGTATCTATATGGAGATAATACAAGCATTCAATCAAACATTTTAAATTCAAGTCTACATAATCTATGAAATACTTATCTATTATAGTCGATCATCGACCAACTGACTGTGGGTGTTTTCCCTTCCACCCAACCATAGGCTCAAAGGAATGTATTCTTAGTTCTCTAGCCACCCCTGTGCCAAGCCATGATTTCACTAGGGAACTTTTGGAATTTCTCAGAGATCCTATCTCTTTCACAGCCTCTGCGAGGTTTATCATATGCTCCCTCAACATATAGCTCGTGACCTTCTGCTCGTGTCATGTTTTCTGAAAACTCTCCCTTTTATTAGAACAACTTAATCCTTTAGTTCTTCTTCTTAGTTGGAGAGCTTCATGTGATATTCTTCTTTTTGAATGGTATCCTTCTTATCTTGCATGCCCTCTCCTTTTTCCACCAGGGAGGTTTTGGACCTGTCTTATTCCTTCTGCTAGAAGGAGCTCAGGCTAGTCTGGGCCTACAGGAAAACTACACTTTGTGGTACCTCGGGCTGACGATTTTATGTCTCCTCAGCCAAACTCTCCATTCTTCCATTCATGGGGGTAGTTGATTGTTCAACCACCAGTCCTTCTTTCATTAACTGATTTTTCCTTGGGATTTGGATGAGGCTTATTATTTCAACAAAGAGAATTTGAGACATTTTGACATAATTAACCCTCTCTACAGTTTCCTCACTCTTTCCTCTAGTGATATCATGTCTAGTACTTCAAGGCTTCACCCCCCACAATCATTTATTAGTGATCTAAACAATAACACATTTACATTTTTCACATGCCATAGTATGGTGATCATAATTAATGATTAATTACAAGTTGGGGGAAACAAGGGTATTACAATCCCCTCCCCCTTAAAAGGACCATCATCCTCAATGTTCTTTCTTATTAACACATGTTGTGCCTTTTTCATTCAACTGCTACATAAATCTTGATCCTCTTTCTTGGTCAGGTCCTTTCCAGACCCTTGGCCTTCATCACCTACGCAGTTCGTGGATTTGCATACATATGGATATATTGTTATCTTATCTCATTATGTTTCCTTGACATATCCATTGTGTGCATGATCCCAATCAATATTTTTTAATAATTTAGTGAACTCTCATCTTCCTTGCAGTCACTCACCATCCAGGCCCTGGCTCAGGCATCCCCTTCTCTGGTATATAGTCCCTCAGGAGATCCATCTTTCCTTTCCAAGTTTTTATTGCACAAGAATATTTCTAAAGGCTTCATTAATCCTTACAGTCAAGGTGTCCCTCATAATTTCTCTGTCAAGGCATCTTTTCGGCTTGTGTTACCACAACACAACATATTCTAGGGTGATCATGGCTTACCACAGGGTTCTCATGTCACAACAGTAACCTTTTTCATGCTTTCCAGCTTTGAAAACCTTCATATATCCTCCCTAGATATATCTTCTTTGTCAAACCTATATCACAACCATACAGAAATTATGAGATGTTATCATCAATTTCAAATTCAAAATTTTCTTGCAAATCTGTCACCCACAGATTTCCAAATTCCACATTTATTTTCAGATTTTTTCCACACATGAACCAGATTCACAAGTATGGGACTTTCCCTCCCATAATAGTTTGTATCAACAAGAAATTAGTCTTCCTTATGGGCTTACAACACTGCCATATCCCAGACCCTTTTCTTCCTGCAATTTCAACATTCCTCAGCCAAACAAATTGTTAGTTTTCATGCACATTATATTTACAAAACTATGCATACTAATAGTCTAATTCATTTCATTTATTCAAGGGTACAAAACAAAAATGAAATATCATTCTTTACATATGCATCCTTTCAACATACCAAATTTTATGAATTCAATTCAAATATCAAACGACTTTAATCAATTGTGCCAATATTCATGGCCACATTCATACCCAATGTACCCTTTATATCGGGCTCGAGTTTTTCATGCTTATGATAAGCACTTTATCATAGTGTGTTGGATGTCAACCAACCTCTTCACCATAAGGTTTATACAGCAAGACCATGTTCCCTGCTACAGGTTGATCATGATCCTAAATTAGCACATACTAAACTAAAAGTTTCTCTTGAATGCACCCAAGCATTCTTCCTTTATTAGTAACCAGGGTGCCAACACTCATGGCCACCAAAATTTTCCTTTTTTTATCAACTACACAATTCAAGTGGAGTAGTGGAAGGTCTTCCTTCCTCGATGGAAATCCATTGACTACCCTCTTATGCAAACATGCATTTCCTCAATGCATTAAATGCAATGTGCTAACTTGAGCATGTTTATTCCCAATCTCCCTAGATTGGTTATTGTACCCATGGTACTCCTTACTCATGCATTTTATTACAAGGATTATAACTCATCATTGACTAGAATACACTTCATCTCTCTATTCTTTGGGTTATTTTCCTGAATCATACCCTACTTGGGTATCAATGGCATCCAACAACCACTCAAATTCAATTATATATCAGTGAAATAATAAAATATTTCCGAAGGGATTCTTCCCCAATCCCTTCATACCTTATGCCTTCTAGGCATGGACACTTTTATACATGCTTTGTATTTCAACACCCTCTCTGATATTTCCTCATCAGTGGTGATTTATGGGGACTTTTAAAATCCCTTCAACAAATTTCAACAACAACCTTCTTGGTAAATCAACATGCTACGACAAAAAACCTTTTTGTACATAATGAATTATGAACCTGTGCACTCTGCACATTACCATTTAGTTATCATAATATTCAATACTCATTTGTTAGTTTTCCACTCATACATTTTGTTTTAGAATGTGTTAGCGATTATTTTTGTCTCAGTCGCAAAAGAACCCAGGTCTGCAGGTTGCACAGGAAGCGCCCAAGCGCAGCACGAGAGAATCCTTTTTCAGTGACGAGTCAAGCGAGCGGGTGAAGTTTTGTTGTTGGTGGTCGAGATCCACCTACAGATTTAATCGACGGTCATTGAGTTTTCAGGGCTACTGGGTTGCCCGAGATTTAGCACAAGGGACAGCTCCCATATTTCAGGATAAATCTGGGGCGTCCGATCCCATTGGGACAGTTGGATACCAGTCGGCATATCGGGAATCGGGGTTTCAAGAGTCAAGGAGGAGTCTGTTCATTGCAGTTGAAGTCACCGATCAACGGAACACCGAAAGCACTTTTGGCGCTCAGCCCGTGGTCCTAGCACTGAGTCACTTCAAGCGAGCCTATAAACGAGGGCGACTCCCTTTTAAATATCAAATTCCCCTCGTCCATTCATCCTAAGGACACGTGGCGCAAGATCTAGCCGCGTCGATGTTTCGGCATTCGGGAGCTCGTATGGTAAAGGTTTTATGTCTTCGAACATCGTGAAGCCCCGAACCCTGACAGCGCCGAAAGCGCCAAAACTAGGACCCGTGACATCACGAAGCATTTTCAGCCGTCCATCTAAAGGGAACACCTGGCCGCAGATTGTCCCATCTCGGCGTTTCGCCCATCGCGACTCCAAGCGGCGAAGAGAAGCTTCATTATATCCTGATGCGCGAGGTGCCGGGAAAGTACCAGACCCGGGCCCATGGTATGGTCAGAGAGTTGAGAGCCGTAAGATATAGAGGGACGCGTGATGTCAGATTAATCCATCTCGGCATATCGCTCATCGTGATTTCGATCAGCAAGGATCAGCTCCTTCATATTCGCGAACGCCAAAAGTGCCTGGGGAATAGGCACGTGGTCACAGTCCTTGGTCACTTGGAGGAAGAAAGGAGCTGTGTAAAGAAGGTTTGGGGGATCGTTGCGATCTCCAGGCACCATCGGATCCGACCTCCACACTGTCCCTCGCCTGGAGTAAGTGACGGAAAGAGCGGGTGGTTGAAACCTCGTTTCATGCATTAAGTGAGGGAAATGGAGGGTCTGGCGAGCTGCCTGTTCGCAGTGGTCCTGTGCATCAATTTTTTCAAAGAAGCCATGCCGAAGTCCTCGATTAGACAGAGAAGTATGCACATGCCATTTTGGCCTTTAAATGTTTCAGCTACCTCCCCTACAAAGGCCATGCGAAGTTAAGGTAGCGTCTATCATAGGCGCACGATCATCCTGAATCTGCATGGGAAGACTGTCATAAGACATGCAGACGCAATATTTTAATGCAGTGTCTTGTTTTTGCTGATGTTGTTGTTTTGAAGAATATGTAGGCGTTTTAGCTATTTTTGTAAGCATCGATGGTAGAGCAGAGCTCGCTACTGTAAAGTTTTAACAGATATTCTAGTTTGCTGGTTATGCATCTGTATATCAGATATCTTGTTTTATGACAGACAGTTTTTCCTACTCCATCTAATTTCCGTCTCATGTTAAGAGAGTTCGTGATTGACTGATTCGATCGAATTATTGCAGTTATGTTATGATAAAAGATTTATTGTTGCATTATTGCATTCTCTGGCCTTGTGTTTGAATGTAAGATGATATTGCATTTGGACATCTTCTTCCTCAGCCTGTTAGAAACCCGATGTTAATAACAGACCTCTGCTTTCCTCTTATATAAGTCTTCCACCTGTTCACCCTTTACTACAACTCACTGCCTGAAGTTACCTAAGACCTCACTTACCCATGCATGCCTGGCCTAGTTTCAAAGTTAAAACCATATCGTTTGAGTTAACCTCCATCTGATCACCCCATTAAACAAACCATGACATAAACTGATGGGCGTTAGGCTCTGCTCCTGCAAGCAATCCAGGAGTGACTTCTGACACTAACATTTCTGGTGCCGTTGTTGGGGACGAAGTTGAAGATTTTCCCTGGGCAGAACGACATTGAGCTTATGATTCTGAAGGTGCATCAGACATCAGAGCCCTTAAAGATTGCTACTGTGCACCTGGCGACTCCACTATGGCGACTCCATTGTTTCCACATCATTGTTTCAGCTGTGACTATTGTTAGCACACTTGAAAGTTGACCCCGAGGATCTTTCTCGAGAAGGTTTTAGCAGCTTCTTTCTCAGCTTGAGAAGTTCCCTTGGGTAACGACAACGTTAAGATCTGTCCTTTGATGGTGAACAAAGACCAGACACATTCGAAGCTGCCAATTTTTCACTTGGCGACTCCATGATTCGAGGATCAATTGGCGACTCCATTGGTTTGATATGGAGAAAATCCTGGCTCGAAGGTTTGCTCCTTTTAATTTTTCTACTATTCCTGGTTTTCCTAATGATGTCCCTTCTCCGGATGAATGGGGAAATTATTTGCCCAGATTTAGAGAGCGTGAAGAGGACAACCCTGCTCAACATCTCTGGGAGTTTCATGAACTCATGCATCAGTGGGAGATACAGCATGAGGATGTATTATTGAAAATGTTCATGTTCTCGTTAGCAGGGGATGCCCGTAAATGGTATCATTCTTTACCCCCTGCTAGCATTTCGTCACTCGTAGAATTTCATGCAGCTTTCACCGCCCATTGTCAGAAGCTTTATCCCTTTGAGTTAATTTTTTATAACTGTTGTGAGGGATACAACAACTGTATACAAGNAAGAGGACAACCCTGCTCAACATCTCTGGGAGTTTCATGAACTCATGCATCAGTGGGAGATACAGCATGAGGATGTATTATTGAAAATGTTCATGTTCTCGTTAGCAGGGGATGCCCATAAATGGTATCATTCTTTACCCCCTGCTAGCATTTCGTCACTCGTAGAATTTCATGCAGCTTTCACCGCCCATTGTCAGAAGCTTTATCCCTTTGAGTTAATTTTTTATAACTGTTGTGAGGGATACAACAACTGTATACAAGATAGATCTGCTTCTTATGTAGGCTATGAGGATGATCCTGATGACTTGGATCAGAAATCAGTCCTTTCTCATCACCATTTGTCTGCATTAGAGGAAGGTTATGAGAGTGAGGAAGACCCTAAGGAGGAGGAAGATGCTTTGGGTGAAGTTAGGGAATTGATAAAATCTCCCTCTACCCAACTGGATAGGTGGGAAGTTGAACGATGTGCAGAGGATTTTCCAGTCCTTGAGGCAGATGTTCTTGGCGGCTCTTTTGAAGAGGATATTAAAGATTTCATAGCCGTAGAGACATTAGTTTATACCCCTGAGGAGCCTGCTGTCTCAGATTTAAAGAAAGAATCCATTGGGGAAGAGGATTGTTCTCTTTTTCTTCACGAGATTTCCCATGATGTATTTACATTTGGGATTGAAAAGGAGGATCTGGAGATCGTTCCTTTTTTGCAAGATGAAGAAGTTTGGTGCTCACCCAGCTTTAACGACTATTCAGTTGAGGAGCAGCAGAGCCCCACATCACAGATTGATGACCTGGGTAGCACCCAACCCGTGTATGACAGCTATGAATCAGGTTCTGAGCTGGACACCCAGAACTTCCAAGAGAAGACTGCAGAGCCTTCTCCTCTGTTCACAAATGAAGGACAATGCGAGGAAATCAGCCCCCCTGAGCAGCAAATTGAAAAGCAGAGCTTTCCCACAGGTCCTATCTATGATGATTATGACTCTGGCCCTTGGGAGAGCCAAGAAGAGGCACCAGAAGAACCAGAAGAGCAGTCAAAGATGCAGTTTACAGACTGCGCAGAGCCAGTCAGCGAGAAACCACCGCCTGAGATCAATCAGCCTAAGTCAGTTGTCCACCCACCTGTTCTTACCATAGATATTCAACCACACATCCACAACTGTGTAGCAGAAGAGGTTGTCTGTCGCCAATTTCCTGGAATTGGCCACTCATTCGATGACCCTGTCAGCAAATACATGGAGTGGCATTTCCGTTATTCTTTGGAGCCACCATATCCCATCTCAACTTCAGCTTGTAAGGAGAAATTGAAGAGTGTAATCTTTCTGTTGTCACGGTTACATCAATTGTTTGTGATCATTGACAGAAGGAAAGAGATTCCCTTCATGAAGTTACTTGATTGGCTATGGTGGAAGTCTGCTTTCACCTAGCCCCATGTAAAGTGTTTTATTAGTTTAGGATTGTATATAAATAAGCTCCTTTGAGCATGAACGTTTAGTTTGTTTTGTTTTTATTTTTTCAGCCTGTATTTTCTGCAGCGGGATGTTTTGAGCCTGACTCCATAGCCCAACAGCAAGGCACTGAAGCTACAGAAGGAGTTCTTAGAGAATCGCAGGGAGGACTCTATCTCCCATGGAGCCTAATGTTAGCGATTATTTCTGTCTCGGTCGCAAAAGAACCCAGGTCTGCAGGTTTCACAGGAAGCGCCCAAGCGCAGCACGAGAGAATCCTTTTTCAGTGACGAGTCAAGCGAGCGAGCGAAGTTTTGATGTCAGCGGTCGAGATCCACCTACAGATTTAATCGACGGTCATCGAGTTTTCAGGGCTACCGGGTTCCCCGATATTTAGCACAAGGGACAGCTCCCATATTTCAGGATAAATCTAGGGCGTCCGATCCCATTGGGACAGTTGGATACCATTCGGCATATCGGGAATCGGGGTTTCAGGAGTCAAGGAGGAGTTTGATCATTGCAGTTGAAGTCACCGATCGGCGGAATGCCGAAATAACCTTTGGCGCTCAGCCCATGGTCCTAGCACTAAGTCACTTCAAGCGAGCCTGTAAACGAGGGTGACTCCCTTTTAAATATCAAATGCCCCTCGTCCATTCATCCTAAGGACACGTGGCGCAAGATCTAGCCACGTCAGTGTTTCGGCATTCGGGAGCTCGTATGGTAAAGGTTTTATGTCTTCGAACATCGTGAAGCCCCGAACCCCGACAGCGCCGAAAGCGCCAAAACTGGGCCCCGCGACATCACGAAGCGTTTTCAGCCGTCCATCTAAAGGGAACACCTGGCAGTAGATTGTGTCATCTCGGCGTTTCACCCTTCGCGACTCCAAGAGGCGAAGAGAAACTCTGTTATATCCCGATGCGCGAGGTGCCGGGAAAGTCCCGGACCCGGGCCCACGGTATGGTCGGAGAGTTGAGAGTCGTAAGATCTAGAGGGACGCGTGATGTCAGATTAAGCCGTCTCGGCATATTGGTCATCGCGATTTCGATCAGCAAGGATCAGCTCCTTCATATTCGTGAACGCCGAAAGCGCCTGGGGAATAGGCACGTGGTCACAGTTCGTGGTCACTTGGAGGAAGAAAGGAGTTGTGTAAAGAAGGTTTGGGGGATCGTTGCGATCTCCAGGCACGATCGGATCCGACCTCCACACTGTCCCTCGCCTGGAGTAAGTGACGGAAAGAGCGGGTGGTTGAAACCTCTTTTCATGCATTAAGTGAGCGAAATGAAGGGTCTGGTGAGCCGCATGTTCGCAGTGGTCCTGTGCATCGATTTTTTCAAAGAAGCCCTGTCGAAGTCCTCGATTAGACAGAGAAGTCTTCACACGCCATTTTGGCCTTTAAATGTTTCAGCTACCTCCCCTGCAAAGGCCATGCGAAGTTAAGGTAGCATCTGTCATGGGCGCACGATCATCCTGAATCTGCATGGGAAGACTATCATAAGACATGCAGACGCAATATTTTAATGCAGCGTCTTGTTTTTGCTGTTGTTGTTGTTTTGAAGTATATGTAGGCATTTTCGCTATTTTTGTAAGCATCGATGGTAGAGCAGATCTCCCTACTGTAAAGTTTTAACAGATATTCTAGTTTGTTGGTTATGCATCTGTATATCAGATATCTTGTTTTATGATAGACAGTTTTTCTTACTCCATCTAATTTCCGTCTCATGTTAAGAGATTTCGTGATTGACTGATTCGAGCGAATTATTGCAGTTATGTTATGATAAAAGATTTATTGTTGCATTATTGCATTCTATGGCCTTGTGTTTGAATGTAAGATGATATTGCATTTGGACATCTTCTTCCTCAGCCTGTTAGAAACCTGATGTTAATAATAGACCTCTGCTTTCCTCTTATATAAGTCTTCCACCTCTTCACCCTTTACTACAACTCATTGTCTAAAGTTACCTAAGACCTCACTTACCCATGCATGCCTGGCCTAGTTTCGAAGTTAAAACCATATCATTTGAGTTAACCTCCATCTGATCACCCCATTAAACAAACTGTGACATAAACTGATGGGCGTTATGCTCTGCTCCTGCAAGCAATCCAGGAGTGACTTCTGACACTAACAGAATGTAATCCATGATATACCTCGGCATTCATTAAGGTTGTGACTCTATTCTCTTGACATAGTCTTCACACGGTTCCTCCACGGGAAACTCCTTTGGCATGCAACTTCTTTGTTGCATATCCATCACTATCTTTGATGGCTTCCACCTTGAGTTAGGTTCATCTTTTTACAAAATATTCCATAAGGACTATAAACATGCATATTTGTTATGAATCCATCTTCTTTATCCACACATATTCCTTGTTTTGTTAACTTACATCCATGATGTACTTAACCACATGCATAATCATAAGCCTATGTGTAGCTACCATAGGTATATTTCATAGCTCACATACATATTTACTTTAAAATTATTCAACTCGTGATTGTTCACAATCATTCTCATGCGATCCTCAAAGGCATAATCAGTTTTCCTCTTATCATGACAACAAAGCATCCTTTCTCATTTACTATTTCATCCATTTATACTATCCTTTCCTGAGGGAATGGAGCGCATTCCCCTCAGGTTATCATTCAAAATAAAAATTTCATGGATCTTCAAAATGGAGTCATCCATGCATCCATGGTATTCATTTAATCTTGGCAAGTGCAATTGTTGCCTTACATTCACTCATCCAGGCAGTCACATCATGCCTTTAGTATACATATATTCTTATATCATACATGTGCATAACTTGCACATTTAATATATCCATATCTATTTGGTATTAATATCAGTCTTCATATCAAGAAACCTCACAATGCATTAAATCCATGCACTCAATCATAAACAAACATAGCCCAAACATTCATCATGCAATATCTTTGCTTGCACCTTTTCCATGTCATTCATACACATGGACATATCAGACTTCCAAATCCTCCTCCCAAGGATCTTGTTTCCATACTTATGACAACTCTCATAGAGACACTCAACACTGAGCTTCTCTCTCGGTTGATAGCTTGTGGTCATATTATTCTTTTAAGCATGTATACACATATTTGTATATATGTAGGTGCATCGCTTGCACATTTTTACCTCATTCATTCACATTGATATTTTAGTTTTAATATTAGTGTTATTTAGTGAGGGATTACAATCAATCACACGACTAGTCTCACTGTCATAATTCATACTGATGCTTCCCTCTCTACCTAGAAATAACCAACAAGGGTCACGTTTTCCCTTTCTACTGTAAAAATCTTCCATAATTCAGAATTCAAATAGGTAGTTATTGTATCACTCAAAGCAGTAAGATAGCCACTTCTAGTCTCTTCTTCATGCCTCAATTCATTCTTGGTCAACATGTATCTATAAGGGAATCTTTTCCTAAACTCCCTCTTATAGCAATATTAGTATACCAAGCCATATCCATATGTCTACCATCCACCTATGGATTTCAATATGATCCATTGGTCATCCAAAGGTGTTTTGACACCTCCTTAATCAGACCTTGCATTGGTCTCTCATTAATCCTTATAGTCCTATCTTATTAAGGTAATAGGTCGCAACATTATCAACATTTCATTCTTGTTGTTAAATCCTGCTGACATAAGGTCATTCTCCTCTAAAAGGTCCATTAGTAGACCATACCTTACAACCCACCATAGGTTATAACATGCCTAATTTGCATGTTCAATATTTTTCGATATGCATTCTAGCATATCCTTGTGCACCAATCATTTCACCTATGTCTGCAGTGAAGATATATTCCACTTGCTTACCTCTTTTCATTATTATGAATAGACGTGCCCTTGATTTAACATGGATATACACTCCATTAGAAAAACCATGAGCTTTTAAACTTGTTCGTGTCACCTCATTTCTTCCATGAGGGTTGTCCTCAGCCCATATGACTCCCTTTAACTTTGCAAAGAGTGTATTATCCCAATAGTAGTTTTTCTTTATGACAGTTCAAGTAGGTTGACCTCACATGTTTCCATAAGGCCTCTAGACATGGGGGATCATTCTCCCAATTCCAAATCCTTCATTTAATCAACAATTTTAATTAACAGAGGCTTCATAATCCCACTTTTTAGGAAATTCATGCCACCTATTCAATCCATTTTTCTTCTGGACTCAAGTACTCCTTAAAAAAGGTTTATTCCATTTGCATCCAATTTTTATTATTAATTTCCCTCGACATAATCCCTCTTTTGTATGACTGGTTATCATTTCTCCAAAATAAATGATAGGCCTTTTCTACCACAATCTAGCATGATGCAATCTCGTTGGGTAAAATCCCAACTGAATTTTAATCTGCATCCTTCTCCTCAAGGAACTTATGCAGATAATTTCCATATGGCAGTAATACTCTCAACGGGATCATCTTAGCCTTGGTAAACTAGTCTTGTGACTGCTCCCGTGCCCATCCAGGCCTTTGTTTGAATCATGTTCTTCTAGATAGGGCAGGGCAGGGTTCCCTCTCCCTTAAAGTTTTCTAAGAAAGAAAAATAATCACTTGACTCTTTCATGATCCCAAGTAGGCCAAGTGTTGTTTCTCACTCTAATACCAATTTGTAACACACACGATCCCTAAGTACCATTTTTAGGGGTGGGGCATCAAAAATTTTCTTTCCAAAATCATCTCGAACCTTTTCCTCGGGATCTTTGTCCTCTTCTTCTCATCAAGATCTATCTAACCACTTCTGCCCTGCTCAAATCCGAGCTCTGGATATGGAGATACACCCTTCCAAATATCTTTGGCCATTATTAGCCAAGGGCCACATGGCGTCCACGTAGGTTTGTCTCATTCATACCATCCCAAGTTCCCCGAAGTCCTGGATATTTCCCAGTGTTCCTACATCTATGGTGGAATTCCATCCACCGTGAAATCCAACGGTGGAACTTCATCCTTGTTTAACACGTAATCTTAAGGAAAATTCAGTGTTCGACGCTTCGGCATTGAAAGCCCCTTTTTATTTCTATGTGCATATCCTCTAGAGTCAATAAATATCGAACTCCTGAAGGACCCTGCAATCTTTCCATGTGGCTCCCGCCTTCGGCCCTTTTGGCTTCTCTAAGATACTACACCTCAAACCTTTGGAGTTTCGAAGTCCCAGACTCCTGAAAGGTCCACCCTTACACATGATGGTGTATTAAATGCAGAAGCAAGGATAGGTGGGTCCCGAGTACTCCACCCAATAATAGGCCAAGAGGATATGGTCCAGGGGGATGACACGCGGTAAGACATATATGACATGTGGCCCCATCAGTGGGTGACACATGTCATGTCCTAATGGGCACATAGGGTCTGTGAAAATCACAAATCAAGGTGACACGTAGCACGTCGAATGTGGGTCCACGACACCTTGGGTGACGCTAGCGTTCCACATAACCTATGGACTAACAACCTTCCAACACCCCTTATATCCCATGGTCGAGAGGTGTCCACGTGGATCCATAGATATACGACCTCCATTGCTTCACAACTTCGGCATTCGGGGAATCCGTTGTGTAACTTCCTCCTTTCTTCCGAAGTGGTCAGTGTCGGGTTGACCACAGTATAGATCCAATGGCAAGGAACAGTTCCACGACATCCTAAGATCTATGCCTCTTATCACTTCACGAATTCGGTGTTCGTGGGTTCCACTCACTTACCACCCCCTTTCTCTCGAAGTAGTCAATGTCAAACTGACCACAACGTAGATCCTGTTAGAAAAACAAGATCGCAGAAAAATAAAATAAAACAAATGTAGAAATAAAACACAGAAGATGCACAATACAATAGAGACACAGATATATGTGGTTCACCCAGTGTGGGCTACGTCCACCATAGAAATTTCTAGGTCCTTCATTTATTATTATCCATCAAATGAAGGGATACAACCTACAACACACCTGTTGTAACTTCCTCTTCTTTCTCTCACAGTCTCCTCACTTAGAATACAATATTCACAATGATGCATAGCCACAATAAATTTCCCTCATAAAATAGGGTTGTCTTCTAGGGAAAAAACCCTAAAATAGATTCTATCGTCATATTCGTGACCTTATAATGAACGGTCTAGATTTACAATGAAATTACAATATACATTTACAAGGAAAATTTTCCTTCAGGGGCTCACTTTCCCTTGGATCCCGCAGAGGGGGTAACCCCCCTCTGCACTCCCCCGTGTGGAGGCGTGTACATTCTTCCGAGGTGTAAAGTATTCATGGGGTATAAACATGGTTGAAAATAAAGACCTCTGAATCAGGAATATAATCAGACTCCACAACCAACAATATCCCACTTGGAGACTGATCTCAACAACTCCATCGATGTTGTATATGTTGCACTATGAACCTTATTGGACCTGGTAAAATTATCATCTTCACCTTCATGCTTGAAGACCAACTGAAACTGAGAAGGAACTCAGTTTCTCCTTGGTTACTCCCTTTTTTAACATGTTTGCAGGATTCTGGCTAGTGTGTATCTTTTCCAACTTCAAATGTCCATCTTCCAAGACAGATCGTATGAAATGGTATCTCATTTGTATATTCTTAGTATTTGAATGGAAGGACAAGTTCTTTGCAAGATGAATGGCACTCTCATTGTCACAGTACAAGCTATTATTCTCTTGCTTCTTTCCCAATTCCTCCATAAACATCTATAACCACTAGTACATATGGGTGGATTATTCCACCAAATCATCTCTTTACTAGCCTCTGTAGAAGCAACATACTCTGCCTCTATTGTTGAAAGTGCAACAACCTTTTGCATTTTCTAAATCCAACTTACTGTTGTTCCACCTATAGTAAAAACATACCCTGTGGTGCTCCTCCTGCTATCTTTATAACCTTCCATATCTGAACACGCATATCCCTGTAGAACAGTGTCTGAACCTTCAAAACATAATGCATGAGTAGAAGTACCTCTCAAATACCTAAGAATCCACTTTATTTCTTCCCAATGTTATTTACCTGGATTTTTCATATACTTGCTCACAACTCCCACTGGATGTGCAATATATGGTCTTGTGCAAACCATCACATACATTAAGTTGTAAGTTGTTGATGAATAAGAGACCTTGGACATGTATTATATCTCCTCCTATGACTTGGGACACATTTCCCTAGTTAATTTGAAATGGTTGGCCAAAGGTGTACTAACAGTTTTTTCATTCTACATTCTAAACCTCTCCAACACCTTCTCTATGTACTCACCCTGAGACAATGTCAATTTGCAATTTTTCCTGTCTCTTTTTATTATCATACCAAGGATTTTCTTTACAACACCCAAATCCTTCATTTCAAATGAATTATCTAATTTTGTTTTGAGCACATTTATATACTGCATATTAGACCCTGCAACAAGCATGTCATCTACATACAATAGCAAGATAATATAGCTTCCATTTTCTATCCTTTTAAAATAAACATAATGATCAGAATGTCATCTACTATAACCTTGTTCTGTCATAAACCTGTCAAACTTCAAATACCACTTCCTTAGAGCTTTCTTTAGGCCATACAAGATCTTCTTCAACCTGCATACCAAATTTTCCTTCCCTTTGACGTCATACCCCTATGGCTGCTGCATATAAATATTTTCTTCCAAATCAACATGCAGAAAAGTTGTTTTACATCTAATTGTTCAAGATGCAAATATTCTACTACCACAAGACTTAAAAATAGTCCTAATTGAGTCATTTTAACAACATGAGAAAATATTTCATCAAAATATATACCTTTCTTTTGTGAAAACCCATTTACAACAAGTCTAGCCTTGTACCGCTTTTTTCCTCCATCTTCTTCCTTCAACTTGTAAACCCATTTATTCTGCAATGTTATTTTTCCTACAGGTAACTGAACCAAGTCCCAAGTCTGGTTATTTACCAAGGAATCCATTTCCTCTTTCATTCCTTGCTCCCATTTATTTTTAGTGTCTACCTTCATTGCCTCTTCATAACATTCTGATTCACCGGAATCATTCAACAATAAATAATACAATGAAGGAGAGTATCGTTTCGGGGGTCTACTTAACCTGGTAGATATTCTAACAACACTTGTAGTATTTTGAGGTACCTGTCGATCCTTTTGTTGTACATTTTGATTTTCTAGTACCTTTGGAGTTTCTTTTTTAGTGATCTCATCAAGCACTGTGTATTCTGGTTTTTCTTTTTCATGTTTCTTTCCCTGCAGCTGATATTTGTACATGACCTTATCATTGAATATGACATCTCTACTTCTAATGATTGTGTTATTTTCATAATCCCATAAGCGATAACCAAAATCATTAACATTGTATCCAATAAAGGTACACTTCTTGGATTTTTCCTCAAGCTTTGTTCTATTTTCTTTATCAATATGGACAAATGATTCACAACCGAAAGTCTTCAAAAAACAATAGTTTACCTTTCTACCTATCCATGCCTCCTCTGGAATTCTACCATCCAAATATATTCAAGGTCCTTTGTTTATTAAGTAACTATTTGTATATATAGAATCTGCCCAAAACTGTAAAGACAAACCAGCATGCAATCTCATACTCCTTGCATGCTCCATGATTTCCCTGTTCATCCTTTTTAGCACACCATTTTCTTGTGGTGTTCCTGGAACTGTCTTCTCTCTATGAATCCCATGGTATGAAAAATAATCATCAAACTCCTTGCTGCAATATTCACCTCCATTGTCTTATCTGAGACACTTCAACCTTTTTCCTGTCTCATTCTCAACCAAATATTTCCATTTCTTAAAAGTATCAAAAACATCAGATTTTTGTCGAATGCAATAAACCCAAGTTTTTCTAGTTGAATCATCAATAAAAGTAACATAATAATGAGAGACACCAAGATATGATACATGAGATGGTTCCCATACATATGTATGGACAAGCTCTAACCTTTCATTCTTCTTTTCTTTTTCGACTCTAAGAAATCTGAATCTCTTTTGTTTTCCATAAGCACAATGCTCACAAAAATCCAAATCAATTTGTTTAATATCTGGAAAAAAAAATATTTTGTGAAGTATTTGCATCCTCTTCTCACTCATGTGTCCAAGCCTATGATGTCACAATGTTGTATCCACTCATGTATAATATAAAGACATAGAAGAGTCAGTATTACCAGTACATAAATACAATGTACCTACCTTCTCTCCTTTTGTTATCACCAATGATCCTTTAGTGACCTTCCACACCTTATCTGTAAATATGGATATACAATGTTCACTTGCCAACTACCCTGTTGAAATTATATTTTTCCTTAGATCTAGAACATGTCTTACCTCTTTCAACAACCATTGATTTCCATTGGTTTTCTTTATTTTTATTTTTCCCATTCCAACAATTTTGCATGGTGCATCATCACCCAAATGAACCTGTCCAAAATCACCTTGAACATAATCTAGAAAATGTTTCCTATGGGGTGTGGCATGAAACGAATCCCTTGAATCTACTACCCAAGACTCAGAAATATTATCTACAGAAAGAATCAATGCATCTTGTAACACATAACCTATTACATTTGCTTCCTAATTTTTCTCTTGTTGTCCATCTCTTTGTTTCTTTGGAGCTATGAAGCCTTTCTTCAAATGTCCTTTCTTCCCACAATTCCAACACTCTATCTTTCCAAATTTGGATTTGGATCTTCCCTTCCTAGAATTATCATGGTTCCCTAAGCCATTTCCTCTATCATTTTGTCTTCCCTTGTTCTCCATGTTTAACGCATTACCTGATGTCTCACCTATGCTTTTCCATCGCATTTACTCACTAAGGATAACACCAACAACATCATCAAATTTTAAAGTGTTTGAACCAGAGACCGAGCTACTTACATCCATGACCAAGTCATTCCATATTTCTAGAAATGAGCACAAGATTAGAAGAGCTCTGACATCATCATCAAAGTCCACTTTTACAAAACTTAGTTTATTAGTAACCGTATTAAATTCATTTAAATGATCTACAATAGACCCACCTTCTGACATCTTCATATTAAATAATCTCTTCATTAGAAATACCTTATTAGACGTCGAGGGTTTTTCATATAGTTTATGCAATGCATCCATCAACTCCTTCGTTGTCTTTTCTTTCGAAATATTGAAAGCCACCGACGATGCTAGGCTCCGACGTACCATTCCTAGTGTCTTTCTGTCAATAACCTCCCATTATTTGTCCTTCATGGTCATTAGCTTCTTTTCTATTCCACCTAATGGTAGGAATAGATCCTTCTGATATAAATAATCTTCCATCTGCATCTTCCATAACTGGTAGTTTTGGCAATTAAATTTCTCGACCCTAAACTTTCCATCTTCTTCCATTGCTCCCACTCGAACCAGGAACCCTATTTTCCTACAAGTTACCTTTCGCTCTGATACCAATTGTTAGAAAAACAAGATCGTGGAGCAATAAAATAAAAAAAATGTGGAAATAAAACATAGAATATACACAATACAATAGAGACACAGATATACGTGATTCACCTAGTGTGGGCTACATCCACCAGAGAAATTGTCAGGTCCTTCCTTTATTATTATCTAGCAAATGAAGGGATACAACCTACAACACACCCATTGTAACTTCATCTTCTTTATCTCACAGTATCCTCACTCTGAATACAATATTCACAATGATGCATAGCCGCAATAAATTTACCTCATAAAAGAGGGTTTCCTTCTAGGGAAAAAAACCCTAACATAACTTCTACCATCAAATCTGCGACCTTACAATGAATGGACCAGATTTACAATGAAATTACAATATACATTTACAAGGCAATTTTTCCTTCAGGAGCTTTTCCCCCAGACCCCGTAGAGGGGGTAACCCCCCTCTGCACTCCCCCGCATGGAGGAGTGTACATTCTTCTGGGGTGTAAAGTATTCATGGGATATAAACACAAGTGAAAAAAATACCTTTGAATCAGGAAGATAATCAAGCACCACAACCAACATATCCAACAGTCAAGGAGGATCTTGAAGTTTCCTTGGATCTACGACTCTCGTCACTTCATGAGTTTTAAATTCAGGGGTTATATCCGCTTAATACTCCTTTTATCCCGAAGCAAGACTTCATAAAAGTGTTACACGTGAATCCTTTCACTTGTGGATCGAATGGTTGGAAGGGGTTCTCAATGGACTCCCCAGATCCATGGCTCACATTAATTTGCAACTCCGAAATTTGGGGGTTTTGGTGTTATGACATCGTTGTTCTCCCAAAGTGATCAATGTCGGACTGACTGCGGTGTATATACAATGGTTAGGGGAGCTCCCGAGTACCCTCGGATCTATAGCTCGCGTTACTTCGTGACCGGTACATGAGTCAGGGTTTAACAGTGGGATAGATCCCACGATCACATTTATGGAAACCACCAGATGTTGGTCAACTTCACTGGTAACCAAACCAACAGGTTGCCTTGAGTTGGTTTTGGAGGTTGTAAATTCATAACGTCCAGGAGCTTTGAATTCTCATAGTTTCAAAGCCATAAAATCTTAGCTCCTTTCGAGCATAGAGAAGGGTTCCAAGATCACGGTCATATGGATTCTTGGACAAGCCTCGAGGCTACACGCTCAACACTTAGTCGTGATTTGGTCAGAACCATGGTTACTTGGATGATTGGTTTGAAGGAAGTGTCTTCCATTCATAGAACTCAAGTTCTCAAACAGGGAAAGGAAATTCAAGGGATCGACCAGACCCAAACGGTCTTGTAGAGTCTATCCCAAATATTTACTTGTGGAATTGATCCTTGAGCAATCCCCTTTGAGGAATTCTCTAACTAGTACATAGGCCAAAGCCTTATGTCCTAAATTCATTTAGAACCCCATTACTGGTAGTTTTCCTTTTCTAGGTAGAAGTAAGCAGAAAACCATTGACATGGAACAATGGTCAAAATCTACCTCAAAATATTCATTCGACTAGACCACCAGAGTCACAATTATACAACATCCAGAAAATATAAAATAATATACCATCATCCCTATATATCAAGGATGTATCTGTATAGAGAAAATACAAGCATTCAATGAGACATTTTAAATTCAATTTTACATAATCTATGGAATACTTATCTATTACAATCGATCACCGACCAATTGACTATGGGTGTTTACCTTTCCACCCAACCGTAGGCTCAGAGGCATTCATTCTTAGCGCTCTGACCACCTCCATTCCAAGCCATGATGTCACTAGAAAACTTTTGCAATTTCTCAGAGATCCTTTCTCTGTCACAGCCTCTGTGAGGTTTATCAGATAATCCCTCGACATCAAGCTCGCTACCTTCTACTCATGTCATGTTTTATGCAAACTCTCCCTTTTATCATAACAACATAATCCTTTAGTTCTTCTTCTTAGCTAGAGAGCCTCACATGCTCTTCTTCTTTCTGAATGGTATCTTTCTTATCTTGCACGCCCTCTCCTTTTTTCCCCAGGGAGGTTATGGACCTATCATGTTCCTTCTGTTAAAAGGAACTCGGGTTAGTCTGGGCTTGTAGCAAAACTTCACTCTGTGGTACCTCGGGCTGACATTTTTTGTCTCCTCAACCAGACTCTCCATGATTCCATTCATGGGGGTAGTTTATTTTTCAACCACCATTCCTTCTTTCATTAACTGATTTTTCCTTGGGATCATGATGAGGCTTATTATTTCAACAAAGAGAATTTGAGTCATTTTGACATAATGAACCCTCCTTACAGTTTCCTCACTCTTTCCTCTAGTTATATCATGTCCAATACTTCAAGGATTCACCCCCCATAGTTAGTTATTGACGATCTAAAAAAAAATACATTTGCATTGTTTACATGCCATAGCATGGTGATCATAATTAATGATTAATTACAAGCTGGGGGAAACATGGGTATTACACAAACTATAAAAATAAATAAGGAAACCATGGATGCATCTCATATGCATCCTCCCAAGTAGTAGAATGTGGACTATAATTGTTCCATTAGAACTTGACTTGGTCGACTATTCAACTTCGCAGTTGTTGAGTGCGATGGTCCAGTATGCGGATTGTCTCCACTATCAGAGCACCCTCATCCAATACCTGCAATGTAATCAAGTCAATAATGAGTGATAGATCTGAAATATAATGACGTAAAACTGAAACATGAAACACATCATGCATATGCCTCAAAGAATCTGGTAAGGCTAGTCGATAAGCCACAAACCCTTTCTTTTCTACAACCTTGAAAGTTCCCACAAACCTTGGAGAGATTTTAGCACCCTTTCCAAACTTAATTGAACTCTTATGCAGCTTCACCCACAAAAACACTTTATCACCAACCTCATAACTACGGTCTACACGATGTGCCTCTGCATAACTCTTTTGTAGGTCTTGCGCTTCTTTAATACTTTTCCCTATAGATTGTATATGATCTTCCATTTCTTGAATCACTTATGGTCCCACCAGGACGCTATCTTCTATTCAATCCCAACTCAAAGTTGTCTAACACAATCATCCATATAGAAACTCAAAAGGTGCCATCTTTATCGTACTTTGATAATTGTTATTGTATGCAAATTCTACCAATGGTAAAAATTCTTCCCATCATTTATGTTGATCCATCACATACATTTGAAGCATATCCTATGGAATTTGATTCATTCCTTCAGTTTGTCCATTTGTTTCGGGGTGATATGTTGTACTAAAATTTAATTTCATTCTCAAAGCCTCTTGGAAACTAGTCCAAAAATGCCCAGTAAATATTGATCCTCTATCAGATATTATCTTCCTTAGTACACCATGAAAACTTACAATCTCGTTAACAAAAATTCTAACTATGTTTAGTGCTTGATATGTCGTATGAACTGGGATAAAATGCACACTTTTTGTCAAAGTATCGATGACTAAAAAAATATAATCGTTTCTCCTTACCATCAATGGAAATCCAACAATTAAATCCATAGATATAACATCCCATTTTGATTCAGGAATCGCATGTGGCTTTAATAATCCCACTGGATGTCTATGTTCAGCCTTCATTTGCTGACATTGACATCTCACCACATAGTTAACTATATCAGTTTTCATTCCCTTCCAAAAGAATAAAGTTTTAAGGTCTACCTTCATCTTTGTGACTCTGGGATGAGCCATATACACCGCTCGATGAGCCTCGTTCAGAATTAAATTTCTCAATTCGTCATTTGGTGGTGCATAAATTCTGACATTGTATCTTAGTAGTCCATCACTATCTAAAGAATATCCCTCATATCTAGGTATCATCATGGTATCATGTCCGATATTTTCTTTTACTTCCTTGTACCAGTCGTTTTCAATCTGTAACGCTAAAATATTTTCTCGAATATTCATCTTTACTGGTATCACTAAGAAAATATGAGGTCCCTGACTCAACGCATCTCCTACTATGTTAATTGTCCCCTTAATATACATGATCTAAAAATCGTATTCACTTAAAAGTTCTGAACGTCTTTGTCGAGCGTTCAAGTCACTCTAAGTAAAAATGTGTTGTAATCCACTGTGATGAATTTTCAGTTTGAATTTTCGTTCAATAAGATAATGTCTCCAAACTTTCAAGGCATAAACAATTGCTAATAATTCTAAGTCGTGCATTGCATAATTCTTTCCATGCCTTCCTAGTTTCCTTGAAATATACACGATAGCTCAACCTTCTTGCATTAGTACTCCACCCAACCCTTCCTTGGATGCGTCCGTGCATACCAAGAATTCCTTGTCCATGTCTGAAACTTTCAGTATTGGTGTCGTTGTTGATAGTTCTTTAATCTTCTGAAATGCGTCCGTGCATTTCTCTGACCATATGAATTTCTTATTCTTCTTTTGAAGTTTTTTAATTGGATTTGATATTTTTTAATATCCTTCGACGAAACATAAATAGTAACCTACTAATCCAATAAAACTATGTATTTCTTGTACGTTCTTCGGTGTTGGCCATTCCATAATAGCCTCAACCTAATTAGTTGGATCCACAGTGATACCCTCTCCAGAAATAATGTGTCCCAAGTAGTGAATATTCGTCTAATAAAAAGAACATTTCGACAACTTTTCATACAACTTGTTTTCTCTTAAACAATGAAGAACTAATCTTAGGTGTCCTTCATGCTCCTCTTTTGTCCAAGAGTAAATTAATATTTCATCAATAAATACATGTATGAACTTGTCTAAATATTTGTGGAATACCCCATTCATTAAACTCGTGAACACACCAGGGGCGTTCGTCAATCCAAATGGAAATACAGTAAATTCATAATGTTTGAATATTGTCTTAAACATTGTTTTAGGAATGTCTTCCTCTTTGATTTGTAGCTGGTGATATCCCGATCTCAAATCAATCTTTGAAAACACTGTCGTTCCCTTCATTTGATTAAATCAATCATCAATTCTTGGTAACAGGTATTGGTTCTTTATCGTGTATTTTTTTAATTCACGATAGTCAATTCAAAGCCTCCACGATACATCCTTATTTCTTACAAAAATTACAGGTGCACCCCACGGTCACACGCTTGTACTTATAATTCCCAAATCTAATAACTCCTTCAATCAGATTTTTAACTCTTGTAATTCAAGTGTTGACATCTGATATGGAATTCTTGCAATTGGTTCTATACCAGGTTTTAGATCTACATTAAATTCCAATTCTTTGTTTGGTAGTAAACTTGGTAGTTCTTCAGGAAAAAAATCGACAAACTCTGATACAACTTAAATTCCAATTCTTAAGCGCTAATATGGTGTACAACTTACATCCCTTGTGCATACTTTTCTGTAATTGTAGGGAAGAAATAAATCTTAGCGATACTCATTGGTTTCTTCCTACAATTACTCTACTCTATCCCAAATCACCAATTAAGCTTAATCTCTCCGTATTGCAGCTAAGTATCGCATCATGTGATTCTAACCAATCCATTCCAATCACAATGTCATAGGATCCCAAGTTGGTGACATAAAGGTTTACATTTGTGATGAAATCACCCAAGTTAATGTTACAATCCTTAACCTTTCCTCCAACCTTTTGCTTGGCTCCAGATGCCATTTCCACATATATAAACTCATCTTGTTTGACTGCCTTCACCTTAATTATTTTAAGCACAACACTATATATAAAACTCTCAATAGATCCTGGATCTATCAAAACACTAAACTGTTCATTTGCTATCATACTTGAAGTCTTGAGCACTATGGACTGATGCTCGACCTGGTGGTTATTCATCGTTCCATGAATCCTATGAGCCTTTCCCAAATCTTCAACTATCATATATCTTGTTGATCTGATATCTCTTTCCTTCTCAATAGGATACTCTCTCTGATAGTGTGGCTCTCCATAATTCCAACATCTATTCTTAGGGATGATGCTCCTACTTCTAGAGGAAGAATATGTTGGTCTAGGGTTTTGAGGCTCTGATTTGTTCTATGGAACATATCTATACCGCTACTATTTTTCATCATGACATGACTGTTGTTGTGGTAGTGATCTATATAGATTCCTCTTACTGATAGTCTGTCTACATGGTGTAGAAAATAGAGGTCTTGTGGGTGTATCACGGTGCCCAGAGGTCTGTCTAATAGGTGTCTATTGTTGCAGCTCTCTAAGTGGTGTATGTCATGTTTTCCTTGAAGGATTCCTACCCTAACCCCCACTATTCAACTCTTCCTCAACGATAAAATCTTCATGTACTGCATCGTGCAAAGTATGAGGCATCAAAATCTTGACCTTGGCATGAATGTTGTAGTTAAGACCGAACACAAACTTATTTAACTTCAAATTTTCAGTGTTTAGGTGTGGAGCATATCTAAGAAACTCCATAAATATAGCATCATACTTAGGTATTGTACAACTTCCATGTCATAAAGTGTTGAACTCATTAAGTTGGTGCTCAATAAACTCATCAGATAGATACCTCTCTCGGAATCGCTCCTCGAACAATTCCCAAGACACATCTTCCATGGCCATATTCAACTATTCCAAGAGTGTCTTCCACCAAAGAAGCGCACTCCCTTTTAACTGAAATACTTCCATGAAGACCTTCATGTTGGAGGTATATTCACGCAATGAAAAATACATTTTCATATTCTCCAACCAAGCTTTGGCAGCTAAATCGTTCGTGGAACCTAAGAACTCGGGAAATTTTACCTTCTCAAGTTCTCTATGAAAACTACCACTAACTACAGGAGGGTGTTGTGAACCCTCATTGAGTACAGACTCCCTACCCTCATCAGAATCAAGGTGACTTATTAGCACCTTGGACATCCTCTGAAAAGACCTCATCATTCCCATAACATCTCCCACTGCAACTTGCTCATGCTCAGTAGTTTTCTCTTCTCCCTGATCCCTCGGGTGTATATGTTCTTGGAGGAGGCATACCACTTCCTCCCTCACCCCAATGTCTACTCATTCTCTATACTCTAACCATGATACCTGCATAAAACAATTTCAAATCTTATTAGCGATATATCATAATTTACACAAAATTGCATTGGAAGTCATAACGAGTCTTGTCTCGTAGAGTAGAACCTTGCTCTGATACCATATGTAACAACTCTGCTGAAAATTTTCAAGAGTACATGAGAAAATACAAAAATATAAACATTATTCATAATAATAATAGGGTAAAATTTTAATTGTGCGCAACTAATTCCAAGAATTAAAACATGTAAATAAAATAATAACTTCGCTTAAACAACACCAATTGACTTCATCAAGAATAAGTAATAATCTAACACTAAATCTAAAGTTTCTATATAGTAACACTTTATGCTGTACAAGTAAGTACATCTCTTCCACCTTCTTAAGGTTGCACAACTTGGGCATTTCCTTTTTATTTGCAAATCAAATTCAAATTTTATTAGTACCAACCAATAAGTAGAAATACTTAAAATAATTTATTACTATAAGAAAATTAATATAATTAGTCCATTTAGTGATATTATTAATTTATTTCGCTTTAATAACTATAACTACATATAGATAGTTATATAATTAATTCTTCTCTTAATAAACTATAGTATATGTATAGCCATATAATAAAACTCTTTTGCTCTATCATATATGTTAGGATATTTAGACACTTAGGAGTTAGTTAAGATCTACTTGGGCTAATATGTCATTAGGTAAAAGTGTGTTTCTTTAGTATGCATTAGTATGCATTTGTAGTTAGGAAATCCGACGGTCACGATATGTTCCCAACATAGAGTGATCTGACGGTTCATACTCTCCTCGATCTTAACGGCCATTGATC
>SNQJ01S0026839.1:3258-21610 GCA_010110895.2 Picea sitchensis | reverse complement strand
TCATAGTCTACTAATTTGTAGGCTCCTTTCTCCAACACTCGTCTAATGATATAAGGCCCTCACCACATAGCCTCAAATTTTCCAGCTCCTAGCACATCTTGATCTTGTTCAAAAATGAGAACCAGATCACCTTCATAGAAAATGTGTGGCTTGACATGCCTATCGTACTGGGCTTTGACGCGTTTCTTCTGGGTTTCTATAACTGGGGTGGCATCACGACGGGTTTTGTCTAGTTGCATAAGATACAACAGATGTTCTTCTTTAGCATAAGTGTTTGGGAGAAGTTCAACGGCTAGCTTTAGAGACGGTATCTCACATTCAATTGGTAAGATGGCTTCTAAACCATAAAATAACTGGAAAGATGTAAACCCTAGTAGCAGACTTGACAGATGTCCGGTACGCCCACAATGCTAAAAACAACATCGTGTGCCAACTAGTTTTGTGAATCCCTATCATTCGTCGAAGCATGGTAATAAGGACTTTGTTTATTGCTTCAACCTCGACATTGGCCTATGGGTAATACGGTGTTGAGTTTTTATGGCGAAGACCCAACTTTTCAGTGAGTTCTGACATCATGAAGTTTCTAAAGTGGCTACCGTGATCAGTAACGATAGCTTGAGGAACACCAAACCGAGAAATGATGTGATTGAATATGAATAGTGTTGCGGTCTTTACAATATTGTCGAATGTAGGCATCGCCTCAGCCTATTTCGTAAAATAATCTATGGCTACAATAATGTATCCATGCCCCTCGACCGATTAAGGGTGACATGTCATGAAATTGATACCCCAATTAGCAAAGGGTCCAACGGATACTACAGAGTGTAAAGGAGCAGGGTGTGATCGTATTTTGTTGTTGTAGGTTTGGCAAGCGTGGCATTTTTAGACAACGATTATACAATCGTTGAATAAAGAAGGCCAAAAATACCCAGCTCATAAGATCTTCTGGGCAGTAGCATACCCAGACATGTGACCACCACATGCTCCAGAATGGAATTCATTCAAGTCTTTCTCGGCTTCGTCAAATGTGAGGCATCGTCGAAAAATGGAGTCAATCCCACGACGATACAGAGTATCACCGAGGATAATATACTGACGGGCTTAGTAACATATTCAACGGCGGTCAGTGCTAGACAAATCGGGCCAGAAATTCTGAGTCTGGAGATATATAATGATATCCCCATACCAAAGGTCATCGGAACTGATTAGAAAAAGGGATTCATTGGGTAATGAATCCTCTACTACATTTTTCATCTCAGAACAGGGAAGGTCACATAACAATTCAGCAAACACCAAGGATTTCTTGGACTTAGCGCATTCGAATTCTAAGTCAAACTCCTGGAGTATTATGATCCATTTGGATTATTTTCCCCCTAGCAATTGGCATGTAATAATGTGTTTCATAGGGTTGCAATTGGAAATCACAGTAGTTTTGTGTAAAAGGATATAGTGCAGGAAACGTTGAACAACTTGGACGGCGGCCAAGGCCAGTTTTTCAACATGTAAATATTTTTTTTCGGTAGTCGTTAGACTCTGACTCAAATAATAAATGACATGTTCATCATGAGAATCATCCTCCTGGACTAGAACCACAGCAATGGTATAGTCTGACGCTGTGAGATACAAGAAATAATCGTGACTATAATCGGGTGGGAAAAGTAGTGGGGTGCGGGTTAAAGTTAGTTTTAAAGCGTTGAAATCTTTTTTGGCAGTGGTATCCCATACGAACTCAGAACCTTTCTTGAGCAGTTGAGTAAATCCAAGAGTTAACTCAGCATAGTTTGGGATGAAACGATGTAGAAAGTTTTCCTTCCCTTGCAAACTTTGTAGCTGGCAAAGTGAGGAAGGAGGAGGGATATTGAGAATCGCCTTGACCTTCAAAGGATCTACCCTGATCCCTTGACGTGAAACAATAAAGCCCAGAAGTCGATTGGATTCTACAAAAAAAACACATTTGTGCGGGTTTAAGCGTATACAGTAAAACCGACATCGGAGGAAAATGGCTCGGAGATGTGTTGGATGATCGACACGGTGCATGGAATGAGCCGGTAGGTCATCAAGATCTGGTTGAACAATGTGCTTTATATCATCAAAGGCATAAGACATAGCACGTTGAAAAGTCACGCCGGCGTTCTTTAAACCAAAGGGTAGTTTCTGGTAGGCGAAAGTGCCCCAAGGACAAATAAAAGCGGTCTTGTGTTGGTCGGCGAGTACGATATTGATTTGATTATATCCGTAGAAACCATCAATCAAAGAGAATATTTCACTCCTGGCACAATCATCAACGATCTGGTCAACGAAGGGGGTGGGAAAGTTGTCTTTAGGACAAGATTTGTTAATATCCCTATAATCAATGAACACGCGGATCATACCTTGTTTCTTGTTAACCAGAACAAGATTGAAAACCCATTCAGTTAGAGCCACATGGTAAATAAATCCATCTTTAAGAAGTTTCTCAACTTCAATCTTGATAGCAGCTGCTTTACGTGGGTGGATTGGATGAAGTCATTGCCGAACAGGTTTAGCGCCCAGGTATGTCTCAATCTCGTGTACAACAATGTCGGGGTCAATACCCGGCATTTCTTCATAGCTCCATGCGAAGACGTCACAAAATTCTTGAAAAAGAGACTTGTAGGTGACAACTTCATCATTGGAACACGAAGCTATGATATGCACATTTTCGACAACTCCAGGTTTAATGGATATGTCGAGGGGGATGGTGGGTGAGATATTACTTAAGTTCCCTTCGTAGAACATATCGTGTGTAGACTCAGGAACAATAGAAATGACGACAACGGTCGATGGAGTCGAGATCCGTTGGTAACTCTCAATGGTGTGTTGTTCCAGGAAGAGAATGGAACGATGATGTCCATCGTCCCAAGGGGTATCTTCGATGGACATAACATACATAATCATCTCGTCTGTAGGAAAAATGACACGCAAAGGATTTGGAGATAAATCACCAAGAGATGGGGTAGAAGGGGTTTTCGATTGAATGGCTTGATAAGCGGATTCGACTGGACTTAAAGGAATTTGGTCTCCATAGAGAAGATGATCACCCGGGTTGGGCACTATCCACGGGTCAGACGATGCAGGGGTTTCTCAAATAGAGGTGGAAATCATGTTGATTGAGGTGACATATGGATGTGGAATAGCGGGTGGTGGAATGGGGAAAGTACCCATCAACGAGGAATCTTTAAGAAGACCCACACCAACATTCTCATATCCAGGGGGTGTTTTCTCAATGAAAGGTACGTTGTTGGTACATGTATCAGAGTTAAAGAAGGCCAATCGGTCCACTATAATCACTTTTCCTTGATGTGGGAAATGTACGACACGAAAAAGAGTGGAGACAACTGCATGCATGGAATCGATCCAGCTACAACCAAGTAAAAGGTTGTAATCGAGAGGAGCGTCAATGACTTCAACTTCAACGTTGATCATTTTTCCTTCTAACGTAATAGGCAACGAAGGGAGGACACCGTAATGCTTAAATCTAGAGCCATTAAAGGCTTTGAGCATGTTCTATGATTCAGTTAAGGGAGGAGAGTCAATGGCTTTCCAACAGGCAACAGACATGACACACGTCGAGGCACCCTCATCAATAACTGTTCTGCAAATGTTCTTGTTGGAGACAATAACTTGTATTTAAAATGTGAGTTGAGGGGGTAACCTTGGAATGTGATCTTCCAAGTAAAAAATTATTAAATTTGTATCCATAGGGCCGATTCCACCAATAGATTTCAACAGTGCCTTATGTTGTGTGGGACAAATCTGAAGGACTTCGAGGGCTGACATCGTAGACAGTGCTTGGGCTAGATCTTCTACAATACTGTAGTTATGGGTAGCACGCGCATGAGGATTGAAAGCAGACTTTCGAACAACACCCTTTGGGGGAGGGCGAAGAACTGTATCTAGGCTCGGTCGTTCGAGATGAAGAGGATCGTTGGTAGGTGGAGAGGATGGAGATGGTTGGACCAAGGAAGGAGGTATTTCCTCAACCTTCTCTTTGGAGGAAGAATAATCTTTGGCTCGAGTGGTAAGTGTGATGTCATTCTTTTTTGAACCACCGATACACATTAAGAAATAATATGTAGTGGAGGGGGAGGGTTGGTCATGAATGACCAATTGGGCCTATTGTTGAGAAGGAAATGGTTGTGACAACACAGTCGGGGTAGGCGGTTTCGGGGTCCCTTGAAGGAACTTAGTAACCTCGGCTCTTCTCGGACAATCCTTAGTGTAGTGATCATCACCACAGATAAGACAAGGGTATCAGGATTTGCACTTATCCTTATCGTCAACAGGTTGTGTTTTGGTCTTCTCAGATTGTGGATTATTTTTATCCTCCTTATTCTTACCCTTCCCTTTTTGGATTTGTTCTTTCCGACAGGGGTAGATTGAACGGAGTTCACCTCGGAATTCTTGTCGGCAGGAGGAGTAGGAGATGGAGCATGTTGAACATTAGAAGCAACGGACTTGGGGATGGAGGTAGAGGCTTGTGTGGAGTGGGGTTGGGCGTGGAAAGTGCCAATCACACCATCAACTGTATGAGAAGCAGCAGGAGTAGTTGAAGTGGAAGTAGTAGAAGGAAGAGGCGCGTCAGGGAGCAAATCGTAAAGAGTACCAATTTGTGAGTAAATGAGATCAAGGTATTGAGCACGACTGATCGCCTATTCTTCTGTGACAACTCCACCCATGGAGATGTCATGAGCGATGTCATTCATGAATGATTTTGTGAACCACTCTGCCAGTAACTGATCGGGAAGCTCTAGTTTGATGAGACGTCGTCGTCGTCACCACTCATGAATGTGATCAGAGATATGAGTGGCTTTGGTTTGTTTGAAAGATCTCAAAATTTCGGTTCCCATTTCGTATCGGATAGGTAATTGGTAGTGGGTGAGGAGAGCCATGGCAAGGGTGTTAAAGTCAGTGAAGAAGCCTCGTGGTAATTCTATATACCACTTCGCGGCGGAACCCATGAGAGTTCGCTGAAAAAGACGTAATCGAATAGAGTCATCCATCAAAGAGTTGGATGAACACCAAAGGTGGAAAGTCATTACATGATTTTTTGGGTCCTTTCCTGGTTTACCATCGAACTTGGGAATGTCGGAAGGTAGTTTGGCTGGTATGGTGGGCCATTGGAGAGAGTGACAGATAGGATCGTTTAAAATTCTAGACGGATTAGGGAGGTCCAGGGTGGCTAAGAAGGGTAATTTTCTATTCACGTGGGGGTACTAGTGACTTTGGGGAGGAAGTCTCGTAGGTATACCAGTAGGACCGTAAGCAGTTTTCATATAATGCGAAGATCCGAGCAGATTCAGTTGTTGGTGTGGAGGCATGTAATTTATAGGGTTGTATTGGTTAGGGAAGTTCCCTTGAACAGGAATGTTGGGTGCAACTTTTAAACCCCAAATGGAATTGGATGCACCTGGATATGGTTGGCCCGTACTAGGGGGTATGAAAGAGCTAGCTTGAGGTTGTTGCCCCCCAGTCGATTGAGGATTATTTTGAATAAGATAGTTCCAATACTAGGCCAAGTCTGCAGGTATGTTATGTCCAATGGGTGGGGTAGGTGGGGGTTTCCCTCCAATCGGAGGTTGTGTCCCAATTAGGATTTAACCTCCAGGGTGAAATTATGTTTGGCCTCCAAGGAGAAATTGTCTACCAACAGGAATATGGTAATTAGGTGTGAATGACTGAATGGTGCCACTAGGGTCAGTTCCTCCGATAAGGGATGGAGGAGGCCCTCTAGAAGGGGGTCGAGGAAGTGTCAGAATAAAACCAGGAACAAGATGGTGCCCAGAAGGAGTGGAAATGCCAGGAGTCCCGGATGGGATTTGTGTAGGAATGGGAATAGAAGCATTCAATGCATGATATCCAGGGGGAAGTGTTAGGGTGAGTATGGGTGAAAGAAGTGTGCCAATAGGGGTTTGTCTAGCCACTGTATTCTCGGTGTGAATATTCATAGTATCTGGGACCATTGTATAATGGGCCATTTGAAGGGGGATAGTCAAGATATGGTCGGTTGGCTAAGTGTTTGAAATAGGGAAATAATAGGTAGTATTAAAAGGTACCACATCTGGATCGGATGTTTCGAGTGGCTCAGGTGTGATAGTGATATCAACGCCTGCTCCCGAGCCAAAGAGATCCCGTCTAAATATGCCAGTAGTCCAAAAAGGATCCTGACCTTCAGGGCCTGTGAAAGGTCCGATTGGTAATCCAGAAGACTCAACAACAATATCTCCAGATGAATTTACTCAAACAATATGTCTCACAGAGTCAGGAGGAAGTCGCAAGCCCTCTAGAGAATCTGTAATTCGGAATTGGTCTAAAGAGTTAGTTCATTCCACTTGTGGAGTGGCAACGTCTTGGACTTCACTCTATTGAGGAGAGCCCTCTGGTGAGTTGGTAGGCAAGGGTTGAGAACCTTCCATATCTTCTGGGGGTGGTCCTTGCATTCTATGTGAGCGGCGTGGAGGGTCAATGGTGATCGAGTTAAAATCTTTACGAAAGAAATTCTATGGCCAACTTACGGAAACAAACAGAACGCACTAGTAAAATATAGGAATCAAAACCAAGAAAACAAGACCTTCCTATTCTAAAATGACTAGTTGGTGATGAAATCCAATGTTGTGACGTCAAGACAAGAAGGGGTTGGGCTAGGGTGGAAAATTTACGTTGGCTACCTGCTTAACGGACTTACACCTTGGTGCAAGCTCCCACACATAATCGTGGGTATACCCTCCAAGGATCCCAAGTGAGTCTGGCCAATGTCGATTCCAAGTACCGTGAAGACTTACCCCTCCACAATCACCTTGTGTAAGACGCTAAGAATATAGGCTACTAAAGTTACCACAAACAACAATGATGACTGGGGGAAAATTCGACAGTATGATCCACACACAAGGGCAGGGTATCTAGCCCGAAATCAACTTAAGAGGCTTCCACTCATCATTGTGGGTATAACTTCAAGTGACCCCCGTAATACATGCAATCTCTACACTGAAATCAACAAAGCAGGGTGAGTAACTTTGTCAATCTCAATGTGACCTCAGGTTTGACCCTTGTGTGAGAAGGGCTTCCCTGGAAAAAATGTTGCAAATGGAATTTGACACTCCCTATCACAAGATGTTATTGTGTGGTTTACGCTTTGGAGAGTGTGTTTCACTACTTATTCCAAAGCTCTAGCCTAGCTAATGTTGGTGCAAAAGATCCCTAGAAAAAGTTGCTAGTTGAATTTTAAAGTTGCACAATATTATTAAAAGTCGTTTATTACGCAAGAGAGAGACAGAAATGAAACCAATGTTGTGTAAGACTCTGACCCAACAATGCGTAAATAGAAATGAATGATACAAACTTTCATTCAATGAATTTTATCCACAGCAGGGAAAGAGGAGTTTTATGGAACAATGTAAACTACGATGTACGATCTCTTTTAAGATGTAGTACCAAACAATCATTGACAATGTAAATTCACTATTCATTCTCTTTCAATACTTTAACGCCAATAATTTTTGAATAAATGATTGCTTAAAAGAAAAAGACTTTAATTTTTTTTGTTAGAAACCAAGAAATAGGGATGGAACTAAGAAAAAGTAAGCAACCAATGAAAATAAAATACTCAACAAACACCCAAATCGTTCTTTCAATGAAGATAAAAATAATAAATTGACAAGAAAATATCTCTTCAAACGCACATGGACCAAAAACATTTCCAAGCAGCAAGCAATCTAAAAGGACAGTTAATCCCAACTTTTAATCCAATCAAAGGATTTCGACCAAACAAGCACTCGGATCTCAGAATCAGAGATTATACCCTTGTTGATAAAAGGTCAAGAAGCAAAAATTGGGAAAAAGAGTAAGAAGAGTTTTCAATCTCCAAAAACCAATCAATCGCAAGATTTGAAGTCAAGAAACAGTCAAACACTGGAAAAAGAATGTATTCCCAGGTCAATAAACAAATCTGGGCATCAAAAGAGACAAGAAGACCTAATCCAAAACTTTTACGAATGAGTTCGCAACGTGGTAGTGGGGTACAGTGCGAGAATTAGGGATTCTCGTAGTCTAGATACAGGCATGGTGCGAGAAGGTTGCACTGAACTGAACAGTAGGGTGCGAACATCAATGATTCTCGCAGGCCACAAAGAGGTACAGTGCGAGAAGGTTTGTAATCAAGAAAAAATTAGAAAATGGACAAAAATTTTGAGTGAACTTCTGGGTCCAGAGAGTCTATAAGGGTCTCCTACAGACTCAGAGACTGGTTGGCAATGAAAAAAGTAGGTTAAGAGAAAATGGCCAAAAAAAAACCACAAAATGAGTTGTATGTTCAGTGGAATCGCCAATTTTGTTATCGGATAAATCGGTATATGCGGACATTAATAGATCTCCCTAGATCCACCTAGATCTAGAACAAAACAGGACAGGACATGACACTTCTCCTAGGTTACAATCATTGAATTTATCATGGAGGAAGGAAAAAATGACATACCTTTAGATATCGCTTCCTTATGTCTCTTTTGTCTCCGCTTCGCTTTGGTAGTATTGAGATATCGGATCTACAACGACACAAATAGCCCAAGGTGAAAGAAACAATAATATATTCAATGAAGACCTAAACATGTGATCAAGGAATCATGTAATAAAATAAGAGTGATTTTATGGGAAAGGGACATGCCATTGTATTATATTAAATGAAAGTAGAAAATACAACCAGATTGGCTTGATGTCACAAGCTTCCTTTCGATGGTCCTTCGTTTCAACACACACACTTGCTCCACATTTGCATGAAGAAGATCTAATGTGGCTTGATAGGAAAATGGAGGCCTCAAGCATCAATTCAAACAGGATTCCTCACACAATCCTGAATCTATTCTTTCATCAATTCTTCATTCAATCTTTCTTAACCTCTTCCTTGAGAAACCTTTCATTATATAGGAGAAGGAGAGATGGTTTAAAGGGATGAGGATGATCCCACTAAATTTGAGAAGTCAGTAGGATGCCAACCATGCGAATGCCAATTCATTTTCTAGAAGATCCTCTTCTAGAACCTTCATAACTTCCTCTTCCTTTTAAGCTTTGAAACAGGTTCGCACCCTACCTATAGAGCAGACTGCGAACATCTCGCACTCCAAGTATAGGGTTGCCTGTGAGAATCAGGGTTTCTCGCACCCTACAATACATGTAGCCTGCGAACTCATCTTAAAAATATGTTTTGTAGAAGAAGACAACAAACACTTTTCTCAAGCAAAACGTCCTTATGAGAGCCTGAACACATAACTGTAGAGACATTGCCAGAGTGACCAAAATAATGTGTAACACTTGGCCCTCCCAAAATCAATCTCCAATGGATGGTCGAGACCAGATCTTAATACCCGATGCATGATCTAGATTTCTCCTTAACACTTGGACTAATATAGTCTGCCACTATGACCTGCCACTATGGTTCTTCCATGGGTAAACTGCCTCTAAGGAAATCCACGTTGTTACCACCATGTCACCAATATGTGGCTCTACGTCATTGTGACATCACTGACCTCATGGTTCCACTGGATCATGGTTTTACATCCAAATTCTGATTTTCCCAAGAAGGTATGTAGAGGACTCTTCATGTCTATGTCGACTCTACAATCTTCTCGGATTTATTTACAATTTGTTCTTGAAGGGCTAAGTCTGTAACATGTGACTCACTCCCTACCCATAGGAAATTCGTGTTATTTTATATGTCTATTGACCACTGGCCTCAGGTCACTTGTGCATGCATTCAATTTCAAAATAACCAGTATGCAAATAAAATTAATCATATAGGACATATTATAGAATCATACATTCATTCATTATGTCTATAATTCCATTCAAACTTAGGAATACAAGATATGCACATCTCATTTAAAACATTGAAATGCATAAGGTATTGTGAGCACTTATTTGTTCATAACCTACAAGCCACACCAAACTGATTGAATGTGAGTGTTTTTCCACCCAACCATAGGCTCTGTTGCGTAATCACTTTCAACAACATGCCACCCTTGTGCCAATCCATGATAACACCAGGGGACATTTAATATCTTAGAGCAATAATTCATAGTGTGAAGGCCACTCTCCTCCAGAACATGCCACTGACAGAGACCCTCCATATCCATCATGCCTAGGGCCTTCACAAGGTTTCTTAGATACCATCTCAACTAACTTATCTTAGTGCAAGGGAGTCCTTTCCACTACTCTGCACACATCAAACTCATGACCCTCTTGGATCAAGTTGAGTTCAAGTTCTTTTTCTAGCCATATGTGTTCTCTTTCTTTGTCTCTTTGTTCTTCTCATGTATTCTTCTCTTCTCACATCCAATCTCCTAGACTCTATCTTCTTCTACGTGCCCCCCGTGTGTTTATGCCTTTCCTTCCTCAAGAAGGTTCTCAATCTGTCATCTTTCTTGATAAGGGACTCGAGTCAATTAGGGAAAACGAGGTGGTATTATTGTACTATGTCTTACAGTCTTCAATTTTCCTAGCCAATGCTCCATACTTCCATTCATTGTGGGTAACCCCCTTTCATTAATTGATTTTCTTTGATTTTAGGAAAAAGGGAATTAACTGGTTATTTCCAAAATAGTTTGGTCAGGGTGACTTGGGATTCCTTTACACGATGAACCCCCTCTAAGCCCCTTCACTATTCCCTCTTTGTTGAAATAATGTAACTGCGAAGAGCATTCTTATTATTATTGTTATTTTATTCATTAAATTAATCTCCATTGTGGATTAATCATGTCAGTAATTGTATTAGGACCAAATCCCCTTTTGCGGATTGGTCAACAGACAATTATAATAGGAAGAATAAGAAGTCGGCCCCAACGGTTAATTAAGAAACCCAGAAATATAATAAAGGTGGGTTTACCCACCCAGATTGAGAAGTCAACCCTGCCAGTGAAGAGACACTTCACACATGCCAGAACTTGTATAAATAAAGGAGGCTAGCGCCTCATTTGAACACAACTCACTTGCTCAGTTTGAGAGACAAGTTCTGATCTGTTATCGGAAAAGGAGAGAGGGAGAAGAGTGGCGCATCTTTTGGAGAGGACTTTTTGTATTGGTTTGAGTTATCTCTTGACATTGTATTGGCAATTAATGATAAGGAATTTTTGCTGGGTTTTCTTCCCCTAGAGGGTTTCCCAGGATAAATGTTGTGTCTCTTGTGAATGTGTATTTCTCAATGATCTTGTTCTTATTTTGCTCTTATCTATTGAAATGCAAATAACTATAATAATGTCATAAACATTAACATGGTATCAGAGCCAACCTGAAGGAAGCATATTTCACAAGAGAAAAACGTCACTGTTGCAGTACCTGCAAATTAGGGTTTTGCAAAAGTGAATCTTTTCAGCCCTAAAACCACCTAGAAAGTTGCGCCCTCCCCCAAGGATCATTTTGGCACTTAGAGTGTACCTTTTCAGTGGCTAGATCTCCCGGAAAGTGAAACCCTAGTTTTACAAAGTACCAGAAAACCAGAGTACCAGAAGTACTAGAAGCACCAGTCTAGAAATCCGCAGATCAAGTTTGAGGGGGTAAAAGTTGGATTTTCGAAACTCCAACTACACCAGCTAACTCACCTCAGCTCAGCGCATCTATCCCTTGGATCAGAATTTCAAAATTCAAAGTTTGAAAAATTAGGGTTTCCTCATAAAACCCTAAGTTGCAATTGCAGTTGCAATCTTAGAACCAGTTGAAGTTGCAGTACCAGTTGCAGTTGCAGTCGTAGAACCAGTTGCAATCACCCTTGAAATATTCTCAAGAGTTGGCAATGATTATCGTTGCTACCAGATGGAGCCACTACCTGCAAATGTTATCAAAGGTATGTACTTACATATGTTTAATGGTTAAATCCTAAAGAGTATTTGCAGGAGAGGGGATCTCTTGCCATAGATCCAGAAGGATCTCAAGATCCAACACATTCAGAGGGTTTTTGCAACCCAGGTGTGATTATTATAATATGCATCTATTTGTTATGAAATTATCTTAATCAGTGTTGCATGTTGAAGCTATAATCAAATTATTAGAAGAATTAAAAGTTGATCATAGAGCTTATCCTCTAACCTAACCTTCTGTCAAGATTAGAAGAATTAAAAGCTGATCATAGAGCTATCCTCTAACCTAACCTTCTCATTAAGATAGTGTATTGTCTTAGTACAACAGCCAGGTTGAATAAAGCACCGGTCACTCTTGAGTGAAGGAGACCTATAAGAAAAGCAAGCACTCACTTTGGGAGGATGTATTCTAGCTTTGATTAATCAAAATCCAAGGTACACATGACAACATGGACTTTAGTTGGAGATAGCAATCGCCGTAGCATTAGTAATTTGGATAGCATGAGGATATAGAGGTAAATACTTTGTCCAATATGACTGACACCTCCTCTAGGAGAAACCCCTGTTATTTCTGCATTGCCATGGAATAATGTTTGGTCACAACATTATGAGAGTGTTTACCTCATTTTTGTATTGTATTCTTACCTTTAATATTTGCTTCGTGATAACTATTATAAGTGATAGCCTAAAGGAGCTACCGCGGATGATTGTTCGTATATTGCTTATATATTATCAAGAAGGATATTATTCTTGGTTGTTATTTTGTTGACCTTGCTCCGTGCTCTAGGTCACATGAGGAAACTATAGCCAAGGTTGCGGTTGGAACAACAGCTAAAGGAGAGATCATAAATGAAGTAATCATCAATGGAAAAGGTGGGTCACCGTATTTCCATGACCCACGCTTATTGAAGAACTACGTAGAACTCTAGGAAGATTAGCTCACTTCAACTTCAAGGTGCTACCATACATTTGCAAAGTTGTCACAGGTTTACCCTAACTCAAGGTTGATCAAGAAGGCATATGCAATGGATGTAATGAAGGGAAGAACATCAAGAACCCGCCTCCGAAGAGGGACGCTAGGCAGAGGGAGTCCTAGAACTCATTCATTTAGGATGTATGTCCCAATGCCATCATCTCCATTAATGGTATGTATACTATGTATCATTCATTAATGATTATTCTTGTAAAAGACCGGATATATTTGAAGGTCACAAGATCAAGGAATTCAAATCCTTGATAGAAAACCTCTGAAGGAAGATTAAGATACTCAGTTAGATAATGGAGGAGAATATACCAAAGATCTTCGTGAATACTTCAAATATGTCATTGGGATCAAGATCCCCAACAAAACCTGTAGGTTAACGAAAAAGAACAATCCATATCGAACAAGTGAAGACTATGATCCATGATCAAGATCTTCCTATGTGCTTATGGGTAGAAGCAAGAATGACAGTCGTATATGTGCAAACCGATTGTCCCATAGTGCACCTAGGCTCAAGACACTGAAGAGATGTTTATCGAAAAGAAACCAGAGGTAAGCCACCTAAAATATTTGGTTGTCCAGTGTGTATTCATATGCCAAAATGGAAAAGAAACATGCTGGAACCCTCAGAAAAGAAGGGAATATTCATATGGATATTATGAGGTATCCAAGGCCTTCGTAATCTACATACCTAGTCACCTCCATATTGAGATCTCCCAAGTAGGGACAGGACCTTTGATGAAGAAGTAGCACTCAAGAAATCAAGAATATGCCTTGAAATATAGAGAACTCAGGAATCCTGTGGATTGCGGAATCAGTAAGGGAGTTTCCCAGAGCTGCAGAACTAGATAAGGAAGTCATAACTTCCCCTAATGAGGAGAGATCAAGACTATGACATAGCGTAGGTTCAAGAACCTTCTCAAATGACCTCTCCCATAAAAGAAAGCATGCTTTGGGCAAGAGAGCTTATTCAAGATGGAGAGAAGTATGGTGTTCCGTAAGGAACCACGAGACAGTGAAAGCTACCCAAAGCCATTCTCCTGTTACACGTCTTTGATGTGCAATCTATTTGACGAAGAACCTACATGCTTTGAAGAGGCCATTCAAAAAAGGAACGCTACGCCATGGCAGAGGAATACCAATTCAATGAAGAACAAAGTATGGGAAGAACCCTGCATCGAATAATAAAGATGGGTATCCTACAGATGGTTCTTCCTAAAGATAAAACATACTGATGGAAGTATTGGAGAAATATAAAAGCAAGATTTGTCGCTCAGGAGGTGCTGGCATTGACTATGAAGAGACATTCACCATGTGGCCAGATACACTTCCGACCGTAACCATTATATCTCTTGCTGCTAAGATGAAATGAAAGCTGCACCAGATGGATGTGAAGATACAAATCGAATGGTGTTATCAAAGAGGAAGTGTATAGAGAAACCCCAAGGATTTAGGGTTGAAGACATTAAGTCTCGGCGTCTTCGGACAAAGAAAGATCGATCAAAGATAAGCTCCCGTGAGTTTGGTATGGCTATCGATAGACAATAATTCAGCTTTAGCTCTTACTCAAGCTATAAAAGCGACTCAAATTTCACTTCAAAATTATGGATAATGAACCAAAGAATTCATTTCACTATATGTGGATGACTGATTCTTAACCGGAGAAGAAAAAGCTCATCACTAAATGCAAAAAGAGACTTGCCTCATAATTTAAAATGAAAGACCTTAGCCTAACGTGATACTTTAGGTCTTGAGGAAAAGCGGCAGAGTTTAGGAAAGAATCTTCCTTAACTATAGTACAATCACCGAATTCCAGAAGAGATTCACATGCTAGAATGAAAGTCCATGAATACACCCATGGAAGCGAAGTTGAAGCCGCAAAGCACGACATCAACGGACATAGATGCCAATAATCGATAGAAAGATTGGCTGACCCGACAAAACGACGTAACACTGCATCGTGCATATCTTGGCTTTGCGCTGAACACCGAGTCAATTTAGAGCCTAGACTTGTTCACCTAGTGGCCGCAAAATATGTGATGAGGTACCCAAAGGTACAATGGATTATGGTCTCACCATGATGGAGATCTCCATGACTTCACATTGAGTGGATATAATCGATGCGCATTGGGTGAAGCATGCGTACGTAAAGCAACTTCGGATGTTGTTTCGCTTTGGGACCTATGATTCAAGCGTAGTAGGAAGTAATCCAAGATTGCTCGACGATAGCAGAGTACATTGCCGTGACACTTCTTCTTAGCCGCTGAAGATATATGGCTTCAAAGTTGTTGATACGTGCCTATTTGACTTGGAGATGAGAGCAACCGTGATTCTATATGAAAACCAGAGTCGTGACAAAAGACAGAGAATCATGTATTCCACTATAGGTTTTAAGCACATAGAGATCCGTTATTACTTCATCCGCGACATGGTACGTAGAGGAGCCCTGAAGCTCCAAAGCACATTAGTAATCTGATGAACAGTGTTACCGACGCAGCCGCAATTCAAACCCTATCTCGTAAAGTTTGAAACCACTTTCGGTGATAAGCTTGGTATAGTCCTGTAGCGACCCTGCGGGGAGTATACCATTCCTTTGCTTCAATTCCTCGCCATTAGACGTGAATCAAGATGAGTCATTGCTTCGGACCTCGCTTTTAGACGTAAAGCAAGATGATTCTTGCTTTTGACCTAGTTTTTTAGATGTAAAGCATAACGCCGATAATTATTCGCTTTTGACCTCGTTGTTAGACGAAGTCAGAAGCAAGGAATCAACAAAGTCATGCTTCTGACCTAGTTATTAGACATAAAGCAAGATGAGTCATTACTTTGACCTCCCTGTTAGACATTAATATAGCGGCTTACGCCGTGGACTTTGTTTCTCACCTAGTTGTTAGATGTAAAGTAAGATGATTCTTCACTGACTCCTTGTTAGATGTAAAGAGAGATGTTGATGTGTTCTTTGCTTCTCACCTAGTTGTTAGATCTAAAGCAAGATGAGATCTCCCTCGCCGACCCTCGCTTGTTAGATGTGTGCTTCAGATGTTTACGTGTTCCCTTTGTCCCCACGTTAGATCGTAGCAAGATGATTCCTCGCTCGGACCTCGTTGTTATATGTAAAGTAAGATGAGTCATGTTTTTGACCTTGTTGTTATATGTAAAGTGAGATGATGATGCGTTCCTTGCTTCCTGGATCTGCTGTTGGGATCGCTGGGGAAGATGATTCGCTTCCACCTTGCTGCCAGACGCAGAAGCAAGACAAAATCGGTTAATCAGCCAAAATTAAATGGCCTTGACATTGGAGCCATTGTAGTAATCGCGGGATGAGGTATCATTTTTACCCATACACGGATGCAGATGATGATGGAATTCCTTTGAGAATGATTATGCTGCCGATGAAGAAAACTTCGATGACTCCGTAAATATGCTAGCCAATGTTTCCAAGATGATATTGACAATATTGTCCCTATGATGTACCATGATGAAAGACCTCAGCTCGATGCTATTGAAGAATACAGTTCTTGTTAAGGGGAGGTTGAAATAATGTAACTAATAAGAGAATTCCCCTTATTATTATTTGCTATTTGCTCCATTGAATTAATCCCATCGTGGATTAATCATGTCTGTACTTGTATTAGGACCAAATCCTCGCGACTGGTCACTGACAATTATAATAGGCGTATCAAGAAACGCACCCCAACAGCTAATTCTCATTAAGAAACCCGAATATAATGCGCGGCTCACTCCACCCAGACAAGTCGGCCTTGCCTAGTTAAGAGACACCTTTCCAACACTTGTCAACTTGTATAAATAAAGGAGGCTAGCACTCTCATTTGAACACAACTCACTTGCTCAGCTTGAGAGACAATTTATGATCTGTTACCAACAAAGGAAAGAGGGAGAAGAGGGCGATCTTTGAGAGGACTTTCTCTGTATTGGTTTGAAATCATCTCGATCACTGTATTGGCAATTCTATGATATGAAGTTTTGTTGGCTTTTCTCCCTAGAGGGTTTCCCAGGATAAATGTTGTGTCTCTTGTGAATGTGTATTTCTCAGTGATCTTGTTCTTATGTTTCTCTTATCTATTGAAATGCAAAGAACTATAATAATGGCATAAACATTAACACTCTTGTGGTATCATAACTAGTACTAGTGATCCACCCGTCAGTAAGTTGTTGGTTTTCTTTATCAAACAAATAATACATTTACATGTATAGATTTCCATGGCATGGTAATAATGTCTCTATGCTGAGATGAGACCATCACTAATCATGATTTGTTACTAATTAATTAGGGGATTAAAATGGGGATGTTACACAGAACACCAACTTTCATGAGATATCATATTCCTTTATGTGCATCATCGTCTTCTAGAAATTTCTATAAATTATGGAAATAAAGAATATGAACACAAAAGAAATAAACCATTTTGTACTCCCTTATCTAGATTATAAATAACTCATCTTGAATATTGTAAAGGGGTTAATTGGTTGATTCATATTGTCCACAATATCTTCGCATGTTGGTCACATTATGGTTGAACACTCTTACTCGATCAATGCGAATTTGAGATTGATTTGTTACCCAAAATATTATCATGCCAATGATATGTATGAATGTTTATGTGTTTCACAATAATTTTGCAATTGTATGTTAAATTAAGCTCATTTATGCTTTTCTTGCGGTGGCACTAATTCCATTAGTGCACACTTGTTTTGATCACCAATTTTTGTTACATTATCTTGTTTTATTAATTATTTTTTTGAATTGTCAAAAAAAATGAAATGAATGTGTCTTTAGAATTACTCAGTTTTGGAATTTTAACTAATTTGATGGAGCTTTGACATGTCAATCTCCATTTTCAAATTCATGTGCAAGTTGAAAAGGTTGACCTCGAAGTGATGTATCTCAAAATATTGTTAGAATAATGGGGGTGGCTCCATGCACAATGAATCTAATCTAACCCAATGATAAATCCTAGTATGGTTCAATGGATTATCATAAAATGGTTCATTAAATTTTCATAAATTTAATAGTTAACCATACCACAATAAACGTTACCTAATTTGTAAATCCAAAAAATGATATAGTAAGGTTACATAATTTGTAAATCCAAATAAAGGTCCTAATTTGTAAATCCAAAAAATGATATAGTAAGGTTACATAATTTGTAAATCCAAATAAAGATTACCTAATTTGTAAATCCAAAAAATGATATAATAAGGTTATATAATTTGTAAATCCAAAAAATGATATAATAAGGTTATATAATTTGTAAATCCAGATAAAGGTTACCTAATTTGTAAATCCAAAAAATGATATAGTAAGGTTACATAATTTGTAAATCCAAATAAAGGTCCTAATTTGTAAATCCAAAAAATGATATAGTAAGGTTACATAATTTGTAAATCCAAATAAAGATTACCTAATTTGTAAATCCAAAAAATGATATAGTAAGGTTATATAATTTGTAAATCCAAAAAATGATATAATAAGGTTATATAATTTGTAAATCCA
>SNQJ01S0026838.1:78920-102233 GCA_010110895.2 Picea sitchensis | reverse complement strand
CATTAATGGACAGTTAATAAGGGAACCCAAATATACCCCAACAGGGATAGCATCCCTCAGAAGACAGATGGATCAAATTTAATTTTAATTGGAGCCCCAGTCTTAGACTAAATATGTAATATAGAGATTTTATAATCCAAAAATACACATACGAATAACTCTCAGTATGCACTAAAAGTTAAAACGCAATTACTTCATAATATGTAGTAAATAGAATCTTATTGCTGCAAGTGTATATCACATCTGTTTCCAGTAGCTACGAAATCTTGCAAATAAGAAAGCATCTAAGTAAGTTGGGCATTACCATATTTCCCAAGTAGCATCCACTTCACAAAATCATAATTACTTTTTTGTTCTATTCATTTTTTTTGCACAAAATACAACCCTTCCAACATTCTGTATCATTTTTTTTTAAGTTAAATCCCTCTTTTTTGTATACTAACCCAGGTCCCAAACATACCCTTAATTAGGAGTTCTAGCATTCTTATACCCCTGAATTGCCACTTCATAGTTCTTTACCAACTAGCCATGTGTTTATAACAATATTGTTGGTAGGTTGAGGCACCCCACATGTCAGTGATCAGGTAGCACCACTAGACATTTGGAAAGAGGAGACAGGTAACTAAGGCCTGATACTCAGCTAAATTGACCAAGTGTCTTCCATAAGCTATATTTGAATGGTTAAGTATCTTAGTATCCCAAAGGCCTATGGTATATCATAGATGTTGATTTTGTAGTAAAAGTAGGCCATAGGTTATGAAAGATTCACAAACTTGAGTTCGTCAAGAAATAGTTCCCAAATCTATATTATCGATTGAGTTGCTTCAGAATGAACTCACTTTGATAGGCAATGACGAGAAAATTATGAGATTCTCCTTCATATGATAGCTTGAAATCCACTCTAATTGAGGGAACTGAAGGTGCACAAGACGCTTGTTCTCTTAAGCTGCTAATTGCTCCCCTGTAACTTAGAACCTGTAAATCATAAACAATCCTTGAAATGTCAAAAATTGAATCCTAATATCCAATGAATTAAAATGTAAAATTTAAGTCATCTTCCTATCTATACATATAAATAATAACACAACATAATTAAAGATATCACAATTATGTTGCTTATGACAACATCGTTAACTCAATCTACTTAACTTACTGAGAAACATAATAACATGTTTAATTTTCTAGTACTAAATATTCCATTCTTGATTATCTGAAGAGTTAATGATGGAACTCTGCAAGGTCTCATACATTTGAATAAGCAATGGGGGCTTTAGTCATTGAAGAGAACAGAGGCTATTATTATTAGATGGGAATCAGGATGAAAACCAAGATTGTCTCCCAAGAGGAAGATTATCAGGTACTTGATCACCCTCTTTGCCATGAACATTTTCCCAACAAAACAGTGGACGTGGGATTTACTTCAACTTAAAGAAAAGTCACGAAAGCTACAACTGGCCAAGCATAAATAAATACTCCCAATCTAATTTGCATGGTCTCTAATCACTTCAATATCTATCTCAGCAGGATCAGTGGCCTGAACCTCATAATGAAAACCATCAAGTTCCCGTTTTAGCTTGTCCTTAGTTGTAGCATAAAGCATCTTTGCTCTGATTTTGGATACATCAGGACACCTAAAAATGCATGGATTCCATCAGTCATACATAAAGACAATATTTTGAATAGATCACAGTTGATAAACAAAAAAAGGAAATAGAGAGATCTTCCCTCGTGATAGGTCCCAGACATACTAGAAGACATGAAATTATGAATAGTAGAAATATAGGATGTCTGTCTACTCATCCCCTTTCCCAAAAATTATTATTTCAATTAGAATTAGCTTCAGAACGATACTGAAAATAACCAATCTGCAAATGTTGGAAAAGAAAATTAATTGTAGCATTAATTTAACATTGTTTTGAAAAATTAATGTGATGCATTACGGACCCATAGGCCAGGTGGAGATTTTATAGTTGACATAAGATAATTTGAATTAGCATGATCCATGCAAAGATCATTAAGTTTCAAAAATAAACCTACACCTAAGAAGAGAAGCAAAGGTTTCTTATCCTCCATTGGTTATCAAAATGGAAAACTTTACAGATGGATGAAATTTCTTACTGCCTCTGAACATAATATATTGGTGTTTGACATTGTGATGTTCTTATTTATTTGCAGTACTCTACCAGGGAACACCTGCCATTTTCATTTATGTGACTTTGTGACTTACATATTTCATGCAAAGAAAACATTTCTATAGAAATATGCATGCTTATAGCAGAGTTGGATGTGGTGCTTGGACTAATGGTGGCCCTTATTGCAAGAATCAGAATGTTTATGAAGAACCATTTATGGTGTGCTTACTAAGATCTATGTATCAATTGATATCTTTCATTTCAGTTCTAGTAATGCTTATTTCTTGGATGATAGCTAGATGAAAATCGAAAGTCAGTGTCCTACTGCTGCATGTGTATATATTCATTTAGAGAAAATGGATTTAAAATTAACACATGCATATTGTTTGCTCTTCACCAAAGAAACTTTTCTAGAGATTGATATCAGTCAAACAGTGTTTCTTGCATGAATCATTTATTATGACTATAATATCCTCTGTGCCCGATCTTGACATGTTAAATCTTCCATTTCAGGTTCATTTCTCTGGTAGCCATCTAATTCTAAATATCATTGTGCCCAAGCTTGACATGTTAAATCTTCCATATCAGGTTCATTTCTCTGGTAGCCATCTAATTCTAAAAATAAGCTATCTCGATCTCAAGAAATACATTACCACTTCTTTTGAAAAAGCGGTGTTAATCCTTCCTTCACTAGGCGGCTCTTGCCAGTTAGTGGTCACATATTCAGATTTTGTCAAGTCCGATGACTTCCAAACACTATGATGCATAGCTTCTGACACAATTTGGGGATGTAGATGTTGGAAGAGAAATCCACCCACGATGAATGAAAATCATTATATACCTAGCCATACCTAACTTAATATTCCACCTAATATACCCTAATACTAATATTCCCTTGGAGTGAATGAAAGCCATGTCCAACCAACCATTCACGACTGATAAAAGGAAAAGCCTGCAACCTACAGAAACAAACCACGGCAGAAAGAGACGGAAGACACTATTATGCCTAGAGAGAGTTATCATATAAATATAATAGGTTTCTAGGCTCATTAACTTGATTGAGACCAGAGGAGGACACTATGCATACTAGAAGAGAATTTATCATATAAATATGCATTTATATTTACATGATAAATTCAATCTTCTTTCCAATTCACGATCCAATCTGCCTATATAAATATAAATGCATATTTATATAGGAAGATTGGACCATGAACTGGAAACAAGATTGGCTCATCAGTCCATCGTACCAGTACCAAATTGGTGTACCTATACTGTGCAACTTAGGTCTAATCCACTTTGTAGTAAAGAGAGTAGAAAATGCTAAAAACAATCTATGAAATATACAAAATACAGTATTAAAGGCTTGTCTTATAAAGGCATTTGGTTACCGCGACCTCTTAGGTCCACCAAGGCTGAAGCTTGATTTCAAGCTCGGCTTGTCTTATAAGAGCCATTTGTGGTGCCACGACCTTTGGTCACCAAGGCAGCTTTCGATTTCCAGGGCTGGAGGCAGTTGAAGTGCAGACATATTACATACAAAGAGAATTTATCATATAAATATAAATGCATATTTATATAGGCAGATTGGACCGTGAATTGGAAAGAAGATTGAATTTATCATATAAATATAAATGCATATTTATAGAGGCAGATTGGACCGTGAAGCGGAAAAGCAGATTAGATTTATCATATAAATATAAATGCATATTGCCATTCCCGGTGGATGATATTTGGAAGAAGATTGGCTCATCGGGCCATGAGTACTAGTATAGAATTAGTTATTTACCTGTACTTTTCAACTCAGGTCTAATCCACTTTTTAGTAAAGAGAGTAGAAAATGATAAACAAAATATATGAAATATACAGAATATATTTTTAAAGGCTTGTCTTATAAAGGCCATTTGTGGCGCACGACCTCTTCGGGTCACCAATACTGAAACAGTTTCCAGGCTCCAGAACAGATTGAGACAAAGGACACTATTACATTTTGGTGGAAACCATACTTCCAATGAATGCACCATTGTAGATTTGGAATTATTTTGGTCAAACAAAATGAAGTAGTGTTTTCCTTTGGAAATTCCATTCTAGTCATTCTTTTCATTCGTATACAGTCCTCATAAAAACCAACGTCTCCCGTAAATCCGCTCCGCTTGATGTGGGCATGGATCACCTGCCCACCTTACAGTGGGGCATTTGTTTTGGTGCATCCACTGTGAGGAGACAAACATCACATAGAGAGAGAGTCTAAATGTTTACTGTGATACCTAGAGAGCCTAAAAGCCACCATTTGAAGTGGCCCTGTTTGCAGAGTGTCGAGATGGTCAAGATATGCGGGCTCCTTCTTTCTCCTATGGGGTGATCTCCTCCGTCCCAGCTTGTTGTCGATTGGGGTTGGTTGAGTTTTTTTTAGTGTGGGTTATGAAATTTGGGCACAGTACTATTCGTGGGTGGGGTTTTGTTTAGTTGGGGTTTTCAAATTTGGGAGGCAAAGGATTTCATTTACAAATAATTCTCTCTTGGCCTATTTCATTTTACAAATAAACTTTAATTAATATATTAGAGTTACAAATTAACTTACAATGAGAAATTTTAATTAAAATTTAAATAAACTTTAATTAATATATTAAAGTTACAAATTAATTTAGTAAAATTTTAATTAAAATTACATATAAACTTTAATTAATATATTAAAGTTACAAACAAATTTTAATTTTAGTAGAAATTTTTAATTAAAATTTAAAAATGAAATAGTATGATATATAGTTTACATGAAATTTACACTTATTAACATAAGCATGTACAATAACTTCTTGAATGCTTGCGTTTACATAATTTTTACTAGGGTTTAGAGCTCCAATGTAATATACCGTTGTAGGATTGGGTGGGGTGTTGTGGGATTAAAATTGCTTGTTGGTCAAAGTGGAATATATGGAAGTAAGATACAATATGAAACACAAAATATCTTAGAACAATATTAATTACACATGGGTTATGGGCTTAAGAACGCACTATAATAATATCATTTGTTACCTGGAAACTTAATATTAAAAAAACATTTATTAAACTCGCATAACAAATGGTTAGAAAAACAATTTGGACAATCCACAGGTAAAAGCTTATAAATATAAAAATTATTGCTGGGACCAAATTACATGATCGGGATTAGATGATCAGTTGCATGGTATCTGAAACCTTTTTTTTTTCATGATTCGGGCAATCTTGTATTTTCTAAATCTTTCCTCAGTCCTTCTTTTTTGTATATATGTATGGTTTACATTCAGTGTCTGCAATTCTACGTCTGATAATTTCTACTTTTAACAGTCGAATCTGAAGTATCAACAACTCTTTTAATTCCAATGGACCGATCCATTAACGCATTAATCCCAAATCATTAATCCCAACTGCATTAATATAGTTAACTGGACAAGAACCTCCCATTTGGAGACCTAAATTTTTGACAATTAGAGGGGCCTGGCGGAGTTACGGGACCCCTAAGTGATTCAAACCACCCATTCTTCATCTTATTGTTATTATTGTTTTCCATTTCATATCCCCGAAATATGAATTTCAATTACAGTGGCCTAGAAGCCGAACTTTAACTGACCATCGTGACCACCATAAGCATGGAAATCAATGTTACCAATCGTGCAGATGCTATTGTCATTTCCATATCGCTCCAACCTAGAGAATTATTCTCTTAAAAGCTGGAGAATAAGTAATTGATTGCAACATTATTAAAGGGGATATTCAATCAAGTTACATTTGAGTTTCATTCTCACACTTTTACAACACAACTGATTGATCTCAACAACGAGACTGATCACAGATTGCTCTGACTCAACGATGATATATTTGGCATACAAGTGGTGCATGAATTCTTTGTAGAGGTCATCAGATTACTTAGTTCCATATAAGTCCCGGAATATGATGACCAATGGAAGTAAAGGGGTTTAGTGGTATGCATAACAAAGTATTAGTTGATTGTGGGACATTTATATAAAACGCTATCCATGGAAAAGATTGTGTTTAGATGTGTGTTGGATCATGAACAATAGGTATTATTGTGGGAATCCCATGATGGCTAAAATGGTGGGAATTATGTCAAGAAGTCTATTGCATGGAAGGTAATATGCATAAGGCTATAGTGGCCAAATTTTCTTCAGATGATATAGAATATACTAAGTAGTGTGATGTCTTATAATGTGTTGGACAATTATTTTCCTGAGATTAAATGTTGTTTACAGAGAAAGCCATCGTGGTCAAAGGAGCCACCATTCTAATGGTGAGCCAATGGCCATTAGTTTATGGGATATTTAGGTTTCTTGTCTAGAAGAGATCATGGATCTAGATCTTGGATATAATTATTTTATTTGTGAGGGGTTTGGAGCTTGTTACCCTTCATGTTGCATGAGAGAGATAAATTTGTGATTTTCATCACATGGCAGGGGTGACATGTTGGGATGTTGATGGACCTTCTATTTTTGCTAGGAAACAATGCATCTTGGTTGGGTATGTTGATTATTGTGGATTTTCATACTTCACCATGATATTGATGGCTTTATGACATGTTGTCGCTCAAAATGTATGTGCATTTGAGTCACCTGAGAAGTCAATTCGAGGGATATTTGTGACAAATTTCTTTTTGCAATCAAGAGTCTGGAAATGTGAGGGTGGTGTTCCATATGCAGTAAGAAAAATATGGGGCCCAACTCTATGTATGGGGTTTTCCTTTTCAAGGTCTGTTTGTCCAACATAAGGTAAAATTTCAAAGGTTATCTACAACTGGTAGAAGACTAGGTTGATGCACTTACTATTGACTCTGTTCCTCTTGCAAAATTTAGAGAACAAGAGTAAGGAAGGGGGATTTCTTTAGTCAATTCAATAGCAGTCGGGACCCAAACTTATGACCTTTTGCTAGTCGGTTTGGAATCTTGGAGATAATTTTACATAGCGGATTTTGGTCTCATGTTGGTCAGGTTGGCATTTTTTAAGTAGAGACAGAGGGGTGTCATATGTTTATCTGTCTGTACTTAAAAAATGCCATGATACATCTATTGACTAGTCTGATGTTGCACATCTGATTATGACTTCTGTATTAGCAAAGGATGAACATGTGACATTAGTCGGTAAATCATTTCCCAGTTTGTCATTGGTATAGGTGTTGAGGCTCATTGTGTTCAAGTATTTTCAAGCCTAAATCAGTGAATTAGATTCAGCAGTACAGAGGTGTGGGTCCATTACATTGGTGACAGCCTTCGCCATTATTTGATCTTAGCAGAGGTAGAGGCATATTTTTTGGTACATATATGTCTAGTCTAAAGGATCCTTTAGGCTCTTTCCCTTGACATAGATGGTAAGTGCCAGATATTCTCATAACAAGACAGTATTATGTACTCAATCATTGTTGTCACATGCTTTACTTGTTGTCTCGTTACACGGTTTGACATCTTTTATTACAGCATTGACCTATGGATATAATTATTCGATATTAGCACATGTGAATGGTCTATGGTATATGCTTACTTTCATTGCATAGTTGTTTCATATCTGCCCTCTTCTCATTGGTTAAATAACTTGTTGGATCAACTCAACCTTGTTGTCCTTGTGGTTTAATAACATCAGTTTAGACATATTTTCCTTGATTGCAAGTTCATTGGTTATCTTTGGCATATAAGAAGAAATGGTTCCATGGAAGTTTCAGGAAATGGAATTTTATTTCAGGGAGAGAATCAAATAGTGTCACCTGCAGAGTTCACACATCCTATTGATTCAAGTTCATAAAGATACCATCCATATTAATATTTACAATCTACTGATTTATGGATACTGCAAACAAGGTAAAATTGAGGAGGCCTCCACTCTTCTCTTTGAAATGGAGAAATGGTGTATTCTAATAGATGGTTTTATGTTTGAGTCATTGATTAAGCCAACGCAAAATATGCAATGTGGAGCAACTCGACAACATTTCATGAAATGGAAAGGAGAATTGTAGCAGCTCTCTTTTGCTACGTAACCTTATTAATGGGATTTGCAGTAAAGGCAGGTTGGAAGAATCAAGTAAACTTGTAGATGAAATGCTTGAGAGGGAGTTACTTCTTGGCATCAACGCTGACAGTAGATTTCACTCTAAATATTGTAGAAGATTTGACTCTTTGGGGACTGATAAATTGTTTGATGGGTTAGAGCTTGATGTCTCGTTTGTTTATTTCATAGGTTCTCTAAATGTAATAGGCTAGTCATTAAAGAAAAATACAGGGAATATGTCACTTACCATTTCTCTTCGCGAGCTCCCTCTCTGGTCAGTGCCTCAGGTCTCTCCCCTCTCACAGGTGGGGTGCCTCTGCCGAAATGCCTCCAGATCTCTTGGTCAGTGCCCTTGAGTCTCTCCCTCTCACGGCGGTGCCCTCCCGAGCTCCCTCTCCTAGCCGATGCCCTGGCGAGATCCCTGGGTCCTCTCCCACTCTCTCCCTGGACTGGTGCCCTCCATGAGCTCCCTCTATTGGTCGATGCCCTCAGTCTCTCTCTCGGTGCCCTAATTAGACTCTCCACGATTTCCTAAGTTATCTCCTTGGGCGCAATTGCCCGGATTTTTGGTAGCAATTGTAAAATAATTCTCCCAAATTAGATTCTCAGAATTCCATTTTAGGGATTTTTGCTATGATAGGTTATGATCCTTGGTGAGAGGGGTAGGGTTAGTCTCAGCGACCGGAAACTTACAATTGATATGTAGTCTATCTTTTGCTGGGGTTAATGTTTAATGCTTGAAATGCCATGAAAATGAGAGAGAAGAATACATTGTAACTAGCATATGGGCTTGATCTCCATGATCAATTTGGTTAACAAAATTCTAGCACCAAATCTCCTTACACCTACACACAAGTGACCAAATAATACCTTCCTCATTTTCCAATTATCATTTATAATAATATAGAATAGATTCTGTGGTTATCACATGGAAATGTTAAATGCATGCCATCATAGACTCTTTGGTAAACAGTTTAGCCTTCATATTAAATGGCAGAGGTTATGTGGTTAGGTTTGGTACATTATGACTCCATGCCTGATGAATTTTGGCACTAGTCTAAAATAAACACACCTCTTGAAAATATTTGAAGATCATTATGGCATTTTAACTCATAGCAACCCTCATGACTAATGTCAACATGCTTGAATGGCTCTCACTAACATGATGGTTCTTGGAGACATTGTCGTTAGATTGGATGTATTTGATGTTTACAAGATTTAAGGTCTTCATCATCAATAGTAACTCACATTAATAGGGTTTTGGCTTCATTAGTGGAATCTTACATCATGATATATATTCAACCATCATGACTAGCATCGATGGGTTAACATTATGAGACCCTTTTTCATCCACCTTCTTGGTCAATATCCTCCTCATTGATCGCTCCTTTCCTTTTTCTCCTCATTGTCCAATCTTCTCTTGTTGACCTTCATCCGTTTACCATTTCATCTAGCATTAATTGGGACCAATCCTTACACCTTGAACCTTAGACATTTTTCCAATTTTAGTTTAGCCACATGTTGATGGATCGGTGATATATTATTTTGCCTAATTTCATTATGTTCACAATAAACTTACATCTATCATTTTGTTCTATTGTGACCTCCTTGATTTCCTTGGATTAACATAACCAAGTTGTGTAGTCTAGGTGATATTCTCATAAAATAAATGGCAGTGCACAACTAGGATATTGATCTTAACCTTAGCCTTATCAGTAAGAGTCACCCTCTTACAAAGCCTTACATGGGTTCTTCTTGAATTGTTCACACAAAACTTTCACATGACCTCCCACAAGGCACCCCTTTAGGGTTTGATTTGGTGCACAATTGCCTTAGGGTAGCTTCTCAATTTCTCACCTCCTTCTTTTTGACCTCTCAATGTCTTGTTGGCTCTCATTAGGTTGTTACCTCTTATACTCCACCTAGCAAGTTATTTATTAATATGCTTGTGATGTTTTCCCTACTACCTAGTAAATAGTGAGAATTTCCCTTTGTCTCGATGTCCCAACCAACTTGAACATACTTTAACTTGCCCCTCTCACTAGTTGAATATAGCGAAACAAGAGAGATAGATAATTGGGATCATCAATGGTAGTTAGTTGATATTATTTCACCTATGCATTAAGTCAAGTTCATGCCCCAACTTACAAAGGATCCCTCGGGATTTATGTAGGTTCCAACATGTTGTCGCACAATATCTTCTAAGGAGCTCTTTCTCAAGTCTAGTTTCTTTTACCTATATGAGACCTTAACAGAAATTGCTCTCATATTGGCCCTTCTACATAGAAACATCCATAAGTTCTAAAACCTCTAGATTTAAAGATTTTAACTTAATTTAAGGTTTAAGATAACATTGACTATCATGATAATTTTCATATTTACCTCCAAACTAGACTTGATTTTAGTATTATGTTATGTATTTATAGCTTGATTTTACTATTATGTTATGTATTTATATTTAATTTGGATGATGGAAGTTTAAAGAAAAAGACTTTTAGTAATAACTTGGATTCAAAGAACACTCTTAATAGTCCATAATTTTTAATATCTACTAAGATTATTTTAAGAGTTACAAACAAAATAGTTAATAACTAATCCATTTTACCAATAAGATAATAAGGAAAACAGCAGGGAAAATGTCGGCATAAATAGAGGCTGGGGCTCATTATTTGTGAGACCTCAACCATATATAAGTTTACTAGCTTATTTACATACCTCTTCTGGGATATATCTGTCTGTGGAGGAACTTGAGATCCCTCCTTTCTTGCTATCTTCACCGCCCATTTATACAATTGTGAGTCACTTTCTATTTAATAATGTCATGCAATAAGATGTATTTTGTCATGTGGGATTAAAATCGCCATTTTATTCACGAAAATGTAAAATTGCTTTGAAAATTGCTGGATGTTGACACAATTTATATGATAAAAGAACATGAGTGGATTTCTCCAATCATGATGGATAAAACAAGAAAACATGACGACCTACACAAACTTACAAAATATTAATCATTTAATGACTAAAGAACCCTTTCTCGCACCTTTCAAAAAATAGTTTTTAGACATGGTAATAGGGAAGCTATTTTTTCATTTTTAGATGGTCTTTGAGGATATAATCAAGAGTATCTATAAAGGGGAAAATCCAACCACTCACCACTATCACAACTAAATGGGAACATATTAATGTCATATAATACCATTTGGTTTAGAAACTGCACCAACATGTTTTCTTGAACAATTTTCAATATATTCAATGTTTTCATTCATAAGTCATTAAAAGTATATATGAATGTTGGGGGACGTTTTGATTGTCTAAAAAACACAACTTTGACCTTTGACTAGTGTTGAATAGGTGTAGGGAGACAAGTGTATCCCTAAAACTAGAGAAGTTTCATTTTGCATCTTTTCAAAAATAACTTTGGACATAGTCTCAAGGGAAGGGACAATGATAGATCTTAGTAATTCTGATAATCAAAGATTTGGAACCTCCCAACAATCCATCAAAGGTTAGGTAATTTTTTAGTACATACATGGTATTATTGAAATTTTGTTAAAACCAATATGATTGATCCTATACTTGATGGAGGTGGTTTGAAGAAGGGAACACCATTTATATGCATAAATGAATGCCAATAAAGATTTGGAATGGTAAAGGATACAATTGTGAGTGCACCAATCTTAAGATTCCTAATTGGAACAAGTCATTCCATGTATGTGTAGATGTCTTAGGTGTATCTACTAATAATGTCCCTACACATGTTGACGATGAAAAAAGTGGGCATATGATGTATTTTGCAAGAAAAAATTGTCATTGATTGACAACATTTACAATACTATAGAGTGGGAAACCTTAGGTATAGTATATTACACAAATTTTGACATTACTTACTATCTAACGAGTTCATTTTTTAAAATGTAAATCCTTAATTTAGAGTTTGATATATATAGTAAACAAGTCAATAAACTATGGAAGCATAAGTCGATGGTTGATGTTGTTCCAAGATATGACTTCAAAATTTGTGTCAAATTAGGGTAATCCAATGTTAAACCTAATTATTTGTCATGGAGATGAAATAGGGACTTGAAGGAGAGGAGGAAGGAAACTTTCCTAATGCTAACATGTTCAAGATTCCACGCATGGGCTATCTAGAAGATGTCCATTATTTTTTGTGGAATCATTAACTTGATCTTCATTATCATATTCAAGTTCTTCATCTTGTACTACAACATCATTTCTGCCTTTACTACTTGGTGCTTTGTGCATAAAGTTAGGGGCAAATCTAACTTTATAGTACAAAACAATCATGAAAATTAGTGCATGTATAAAACATTACAAAATTTGAGAATATAATAAATATTAAAACGGATAATGAATGTATATACCATGGACGATATTCATTTGATCCCCAATCCATGTGTATAGCCCTCTACAATGTTTTAGTTGTTGCTATTAAAACTCTTCCGGGATGTCTAGTACAACAATTTTTTGCAGGGCAATAGCATTTACCGTCACCCTTTTCACCCCTTTAATTATTTTCCCGGCTCTAATCTTTTTGACATTTCTTACATACTTATACTGGAAACAAATATTTATTTTTGTTGCAGCTGAGGAAGACCATGGAAAATACTTTTTGAAGTGTCATTATTATAGCAAACTTATCGCAACATCCATCAAATGCAACATATTTATAGATTTTTGTAGCATTCATGATTTCAAGCGTAAAAAATTCCCTAAGTGACCGTTGGTTATTTTGACTTGGTGAGCATACTAAGGTGACCATTGGAGAGTAAAACCTAGTTTCCATAGCATTAATTAGACATACATTTTCTAAACGTGGCAAGAGGCGTTCGATGGAAAGCGTGGCAAGGCGGCGTTAGGTAGAAATAGACATTAGCGTGTAAGTGCGACATACATCTTCGCGTGGCAAAGGTGGCGTTCCGATTAGGCGTGGCAAGAGGGCGTTCCGGTGGAAAGCGTGGCAAGGCGGCGTTAGCGGTAGCAAGACCGGCGTTAACATGGAAATTGCGACATACATCTTCACAAGCGTGGCAAGGTGGCGTTCCGATTGGAAGCTGATGACAAGAGGGGCGTTCCGGTGGAAAATATTGTGGCAAGACCAGCGTTAACGTGGCAAGACCAGCGTTAACGTGGCAATTGCGACCACATCTTACAAGCGTGGCAAGAGGCGTTCGGTGGAAGCGGCAGAGGCGTTCCGATTAGGCATTATGAAGCTGGCTGATAGCATTAATGAACCGGCGGCGTTAATGTGGCAGGCATTGCTCCGGGCAACATGAATTTTTTATAAATTTCCTCTATTTTGTGGCAAGAGCGACATTATCGGGCAACATGAATTTTTTTTTTATAAATTTCCTCTATTTTGCGACAATATGGACAATTTTGTCCATAACGCCGCAAATAAAACGTCGGAATTTTTACAATATGTAGTAGTGACCCCCCTCTCAGTAATCCAAAAGTTATAATTTTTTATTGGATGGTAATGATCTTATTATAGTGGCAAAAGTAAACTTTTGATGATATTATTGGCATGTTACCTTATGAGGATAAGGTAGAATGGTTAATGAAATGTTGACCCTGAATGTGGTAAAGGAAGTGTTGGGGTATTTCTAGATGACCAATGGGTCAGATTAACATTTAGAGGTGGATGGTAGCCATATAGGTATGGCTCGGTATGCTCAAGTAGCAGCGAGAGGAAATATAGAAAAGGATTACCATGGTAAGAAGTTCTGTTGATAAAGAATGATTGATGCTAGATTGGTTTTTTTTTTCCTTAAGCACTGCTAGAATTACCCACATAGTATTTATGGGTTGTGGAATACTTTTATAGAAATTGAGGCAAGAGTGTTTTCTTGTTGGTTTTTGTTATGTATAGAGGGCAACATAATAATTGATATGTCTGTGAGACTTTCCATGTGAATGATTGTAAGATATCAATAGAGAGGGAAACATAGTGTTGAGTACTCTTATGTGACAGTCACAAGAATGGATGTAATATCTCTAGGAGGAGGGATTTGGAAGTTTGAAGTGTCCATGTGAGTGAATGACATGTTAAAAGGTACAAGCAGTGAACTTGCATGCTATATATTCATCCATGTTTGTATATGCTTGAGTGCATGGATTGAATGCATTATAAGGTTGCTCGGTATGAAGACTGATATTAAGACCAAATAAATATGAATGAATGATATAAAAGGGTGCAAGTGATGAGCATTTATGATGTATGAGAATATGTATACTAAAGGCATGATATAATTGCCTGAATAAGTGAAATGTAAGTAAAGAATTGCACATGCTAGGATTCAATAAATACCATGGATGCCTAGTTGACTCTATTCTAAAGAGTCAAGACTATTTTTGTTTTGAATAATAGCATGTTGAGGATTTGTTCCAATTCCTCGGGAAAAGCTAGTATAAATTGATGAAATAGTAAATGTGCAGGGATGCTTTGTTGTCATGATAAAAGGCAACATGTTATGCTTTTAAAGACTACATGTAAATGATTGTGAACAACAATGAAATAATCAATTTTCAATAGATATGAAAATGAAACTATAAAGTGTGCCTACGATGGAACACACACCGCATGCTAAAGCATGTGATTAAAGCATTGTGTGAATGCAAAATTAATGGAATAAATGTGCATGTGTGAATGCACAATATAAATGTATAATAGAGATGCATGATGATAATTTATTATGTAATATTGGGTAATAATCTGAAATAAAAATATTATGGTGACTCGAGGTTGAGGCCATCTCAGATAGTGATGGATATGCAATAAGGAATTTTCATGATGAGAGAGTTTCATGTGGAAGAATTTTGTGAGAACTCTAAGAACATATTAATAATCTTAAAGGATGATGGAAAATTAGACAATAGACTACAAAGTCTATTTGTACAAGAATCTTGGACTACAATTTAAAATATCATGAATGAGAAAAAGGCATGCAAATGAATGTTGACTAATCTGATTTTCTCCTTGGTGAATATGTAGAATGCACTAGTTCTTAATTTGTGGGGAAAATATTGTTGTTGTGGCATGGTGAATTGTCTAGGGAAGTCCAGATGAAACTTGGTTGAAAAAAATCAAGGAACAGAGCACCAAAAACCCAAGAGAGAAAACTTGCTTAAGCAAAGGAGGATGAAAGGAGAAACACTTTCCTATCTCCGAAAAATCCGATTTTCTTAAAAGAGTTATAAACTCCAAAGAGGAACAATTGTGAAAGAAAAGGAAAGTAAATCAATAAGTATGTTTAAATGAATAGGCTTGGTTGAGCCATGTTAAGTAAAGGTTGTGAGGCCTTGATTCATGGGTTGTGTAGAAGGATTTAGATAAGGGAAGAGTCCCTTAACCCTTTCTTTGTTGTTTATTGTGTTTTTCTGGGATGAGAAACTAATATGGTGATGGTTGTAGAATACACCATAACTGAATTATTGTATGGTTGCACTAGTGAGAACATTCAAGATTAATGTGATGAAGTACATGTAGATATGCTAGGACATATTTGATAATTCTAGTTGATTTAGATGATATGAACATGAATTTTATTTAACATGACTGCTAATATGTTTGTGACTGTGATGATGCATGTTAAGTGTAGGAAAATATTGGAGTTGTTGAGGAAGGACAACTACCAATGGATGACAACCTCGGGAAGAGAATAAATTCAAAAGGGTTATTGTTAAAAGATTGATGAAGGGGCTTTGGGGAGTCCCCATGAAGCACAATTGATGATGTAAAATAAGAAAGGGGTGTTGGAAGCTAGGAAGGTATAAATATTTTCATACCAATATGGTAAATGGTATGAAGGGATTGGGTAAGAATCCCTTCTGAGATATTTTATTATCTTATGATAAGCATGTGATTTTGAGTGGCCATTGTATTCCAAGTAGGGTATGATTCAGGAAAGAAGAACTTGAAGGACAGAGGGAGGAGCCCTAGAAACAAAGGATGATTGAGATCATTGTAAGGAAATTCATGAACTAATAGTGTGTCATGGGTACATTGACCAATCAAGAGTGATTGGGAACAAGAGTGCTCATAAGAATGACATTGAATTGACTACGTTGAGTAAATGCATGTTTTCATGAGAGGTTAGGAAATGGACTACCCATTATGGAAGTAGGACTTTCCAATACTCTACCGAAGTTGTAAAATGGTAAAGAGAGGAATTGGGTGGTCATAAATGTCGACACCCTAGTTATCAATGAAGAAAGAATGCTTGAAAGAGTTAATGTGAAAAGTTTAGTTTCATGTATGTTGATTTGAGTTCATGATTAGCTGAAGCAGGAAAACACAGTCATTTTGTAAAAGTGAATATGTATAAAGGAACCATGTGGAAAAATGTTGGTTGAGTTCCAACCCACCAAGGAAAAATGACTAATATGAAAAGTAATAATATGAAAATCAATGCAAGGGTGCATTTTGTGTGAATGTGGCCATGGACATTGGCACATTGATTAATTTAATTTGATGATTGATTGTATTTCGAAAGGCTTGGTATGCTAAAGTAATGCATGTGTAAGGAATGATATTTCCTTTTGAGTAAATGAATGCAATTGTTAGTATGCACAAATTTTGAAATTGTTTGAAATCCATCACAAGTGTACAATGAGAGTGTAATGTGCATGAAAACTAACAATTTGTTTTGTTGTATGAAGAATGAATTGTAGGAGGAATGGGTCTTGGATATGGCAGTTCTATAAGCCCATAAGGAATACCAAACAAAAAAAAAATGGATGTAAAAGAGTCAAACTTCCCAGGGAAAGAAGTCTCGGTCTTGTGAAATATGGTTCTTATATGGAACAAATCTGAAAATGAAAATATGGAATTAAAAATCTGTGGGTAACATATTTGAAAGGAATTTTGATTGAAATAATGAAAGCATCTCATGATTTACTATATGCATGCGATATAGATGAGATGGAAAGATATGTCCTGGAGGGACAAATGATGGTTTTCAAGCTAGAAAGCATGGAAAAATGCTACTATTGTGACATCAGATCCATGTGATAAGCCATGATCATCATAGAATATGTTGCATTGTGGTAGAACAAGCCATAGGGACACCTCAATAGAGCAAGTCATAGGGACACCTTGGTTGTAAGACTTAATGAAGTCTCTGAGATTCTTCTTGTGTGATAAATCCTAGGAAAGGAAAGATGGATCACCCGAGGGATTGTATAACAGAGAATGGGATGCATGAGCCTAGGCATGGAGGGTGATTGATCGAAAGGAAGAGGAGACTTCGATAATTCTTGTAAATTATTGGTTGGGATCATGCACACAATGGGTATGTCAAGGAAATAGTTGGTAAAGTTAGTAAGACATCCAACTTGATGTGCATCCATGAAATTGAACAGATAAGTATTATGTTGATGTGAATATTTCCTCTTGAGTTTTGAACAGTAGTAAAAAAAATTGCATGAAATTTTGATTAATATTCTTATTGTTTGAAATTATTGTAGGCATGTGACAAAGTCCAAGATTATTGGAAAGGTCTAGACCAAGGAAGCGAAACAACATTGTTGAAGAACCTAAAATAAGAAGAAATGACTTGTGTTGTCGAGATGCAAAGAACATCAAGGACGGTATTTGATCTAGATGGATATAGGTGGCCACCCACCTATTCCACTAGCTCAGAACAGATTTTTCCACCTTGGCAATTGTTCGACAGTACTTCGAGTCCCAAACTTCTAAGGTTGTTTTGAGGCCCTAAACAACATTTTTTGGGGATTTGGGGCCCAAGAGACTACTAAACGCACTATCTTGGGCTAGTCAAAAATAATTCTTCTCATTTATACCTTTACAATGGTGTATCGAGCACCCCAAACAGAGATCATATGTAAAAGTTACACCCCCGAGAAGTTGATATATCAACTACCCCCATCGGGGCCTGCAAACCTTTTGGATTTTCAACTTCCAGGGTTAGGGTTTTGGATTTTACTAATGTTAAAAAGGCCTTTGGAGACTCATTGTAACAATCATCTTCTGGTGAATTCAAGTAGCCGTCACATCTCTTCTCAGAGATAAACTGCCACCATTATAAAGATTCTTTCACTCTCTATTTCTATAGTTTTGTACATTTCGCTCATTGATAGAAATTTTGTATTACTGTATATTTGTGCCTCTTTTTACATATCTGATACACCTTTGTTATATTATTGGATATCTAATATATCTTTGTACATTTATTTATTATATCTCCACTCTCATTTTGTGCCGAAAATAATCTAGATCAGTGGTATCAGAGCAGTTTTCTCTTGATGGTTTTTTAGTGCATGTCCTCGACGAGGTCTGAGTATAGAAAGGTGGGTCTTGAGCTTGTCTCTCTTGAGAAAAATCTCTCTTGCATGCCCAAGAAAACCTCCATGGAATAAGAAAAGAAAAGCGATGGAGAAAAATATTTTATTAATATGTTGCTTGAGCAAGCTCTCACATGACAGAGGGATGAAATGATGGATAATTTTTCCCACATCCTTCAATGTCTGTCGATAACAACAGGTGTGTCTCCATAAAGTGGCCAATTTGGAGGCACCTCTCCTTTAAAGGTACAATTTAATTTTGATATTCTCATATTTGAAGGATAGATAGATGAAAATTCCCTAGAAAAATGGTTAAATCTGCTAGAAGGTTATTTCTTTGTTCATAATTTCTCTGACAGGGAAAATATCACCTTCACACTCCTTAAGGATCTCCCCCATGTCAAACATTGGTGGGAAATTTACTGGGAGAAATGTTCCACGGAGGAGTCTAGGATATATGGGGTCGAACCCACTTGGGATTTTCTTGTGGATGTAGTCAAGGAACAATATTACCATGTTGGTAACTATGATGACCAGTACATGACATGGAACACACTACATCAATAGAGGGACCAAGCAGTGTCAAAGTTCACCAATACCTTCCATACCTTGCACACCAAGATGGGTATCAAAGAGTCTGAGTGACATTTTGTTCTAAAATACCATGGGGCTCTACACATATACATCCAAACTGAAATGGATTTTTTGGACATCTCATCATTGGGTGTTTCTTATCGATATGTTGTTAAAATATAGTAGAAATTTAAGCACCAGAACAAGCGGGAGTTCAGGTATGTAAATCTGCAACAACCAAAGTATGGTAAATACAATCCTAACAACTAGCCTTCATAAAACCATTCCAAGCCACAAGAAAAGAAGGGTAATGGAAAGACGAAGAAGGACACTGGAAAATGGTGTGATTTCCACAAAATCCCCTGGCACAACATCGATGAATATCTCTCAAAAAAATAATTGGTGGTTGAGATCAAAGAAAAGGATTTGAACCCTGATTCAAAATCTAATTCAGAAAAATTGGAAGAAGACAGATCATTGACGCAGACCCCACTTCTATTGTTGCAACCGCAACAATTCAACCAAAAGAACCACCAGATCATGAAGAGGAGTAGCACCTTTTTCATTCACAGATGTGGGTGAATGGGACCCCGTTGCATTTTATTGTTGATAGTGGAAGCCAGAAGAACATCATCTCAATAGAGGTCATCAATCAATTAGGATTATCGACAACACCACACCCGCAACATACAACATCAGATGGCTTCGCCAGGGATGATATCTTTTTGTCATCCAGCAGTGTCGATTGTCATACAGCATCTAGCCCTTCAAGGATGAGGTATTATGTGATGTTACCCTGTTGGATGTTTGTGATGTCCTTTTGGGCCATCCATATATATGGAAGTGCCATGTTATTTATGAGTCTTGACTTCGTAGTGTCATCTTTACTCTAGGGGGTCATCTCTACAAGATACTAGAGGTAGTTCCAACTATTGTCCCACCTAAACAATGTCGCAAGGTAGTATATCATACTAAAAAATTCAACTTCTTCACAATTTGTTCAAAAGGTGCACAAAAGGACATTGCAACCACTACAACCTCAGTACAAGCACCTTCTATCCAATAGAAGAAGATCGACAAGATTGAAGAAAAGAGAAAAGATTCCTTCTACACACCATCATCCCATGTATTCATACTGGTTAAAAAGGTCCAACCCCTCCAACATCAAGTTTGTGACAACCTCCCGCAAGCCAAGTAGTGCAATTTCTCCAGCAAGGAAAGCAGCTGACCAAGGTTCAATTTCATCAAACGCTTCCCCCTCTCTCCCGGAAACTCAACGCAATGGAGACCATTTCTTCCTAAGGAGGGAGGATTGATCCAGATGGATATTGATGGCCACCCACCTATTCCACAGGCTCAGAATAGATTTTTCCATCTTGGCAATTTTTCGGGTCCCAAACTTCTGGGGCCATTTTGAGGCCCTAAACGACATTTTTGGGGATTTGAGGCCCATGCGACTACTAAAGGCAGTGGCCTAGGCTAGTCGAAAATCATTCTTCTTAGTTATACCTTTCCAATGGTGTATCGAGCGCCCCAAATGGAGATTGTATGAAAACGTTACGCCCCCGGGAAGTTGGCATATCAACTACCCCCATAGGGGCCCGCAAACCTTTTGGTTTTTCATCTTCCGAGGTTACGGTTTTGGATTTTACTTATGTTAAAAATGAATTTGGAGCCTCATTGTAACAATCATCTTCTGTCGAATGCGAGTATCCTTCACATCTCTTCTCGGAGATAAGTTGTCACCATTCTAGCGAGTCTTTTACTCTGTATTTCTACAGTTTTGTACATTTCATTCATTAATAGAAATTGTGTATTATTGTATATATGTGCCTCTTTTTATATATTTGATATACCTTTGTTATATTATTTGACATCTGATATATCATTGTACATTTATTTATTATATCTCCACTCTCATTTCGTGCCGAAAATAATCTAGATCAGTGTTCCTTTAAGGGGGAGGGGATTCTAACACCCATGTTTTCCCCCACTTGTAAATATAATTATATTATTGCTAGAAGACTATGGACTGATTTGTTATTTATGTAAAAAGGAAAATGTTAAATAATTGTTGAAGAGTATTTCCTATGTAAGTTATAATGTCATGAGAGGGAATGGTGAGGGGAAACATGGCTAGTTGAGATGACCAATTTCATGTAGTACTCTGTTGGATTTAAAATACTCAGACCTAGAACAGTCCTTTACTCCGAAAAATTTTAATTATCAGTCAAGCTAGTTGTTGGTTGGTCCTCCTCATAAATCAATGAGAGGATGGGCATATTACCCATCCGTAAATTTTTGATATGACCTATGAATTGGGGGATTTGACCCATGAAAACGTGTTGTAGAAGGAAAGAAAAAGGCAGAAATTTTTGGCAGAGAAGAGAGGAGACAAATAATCGAGTCTGGGGACCAATTTTGAGTGGAGAGAGTGTGATAAAATCCTCTAGTTCTTAGCAGAATGGGGAGAAGTGAAGAAACATGTTTTCTGGGTGCAAGAACCATTGACAATCGTATTCAAATCAGGATGATAAATGGGGCTACAAACTTTTAGTGATTTGTTGAGAAATCATGAAGGAATTAAGGGTGGAGGGTGATGAGGGATTTTTGGGTAGTGAAAGGCCTCCCTTATGTTTTGTATGATAGTTTTTTAAGATCTTTGTGGAAAGAGAAGCCCCATTGCCCAGTGGATTGAAGACTTAGCTTGTTTAGTTATTATAAGTGAAGGAGAGTGGCCTTCATCGTGTCTCATATGTTGAATAAAAGAATGTATTTCATGGCATCATACTCTGGATAGGGGGTGGCCAACTGAGAAAATACCAAGAGAAGATGTGTCTATGTTTGGGTGGAAAGTGAAACACCCTTCAGCAATTGCCATTAAATTATAAACCTCAAATAAGTGGTTTTTGTGCCTTGTAATGCCATGGAAAGTTTACAAAATATTATGAAATTTATGTACTAGTTATTTGAAGATTTTTTCTTCTTAATCAAATAGTGGAAATGTCACTATAATTATTTGGATGATTGTGAATTTAAAAAATATATGGGAAAACACATTATGTGTTGGTTTTCTACCCATCTTTGTTTGGAAAGGGAGATTGTCAAAAAATGTTTGTCACTCATAGTATGAGCAGAGTGTTTGTTGTCCATTGAAATTAAATTATTTGTACAAATCCCAAAGTTTTAGTAAATACTAAGTCACTAAAGTCCTCTCAGAATAATCCTGGTAAAAGGGAATGCAATTGCTGATATAAACATGAAGATTAGTCATCTAGCCTTGGCTATTTTGTTGGCCTGAGAAATATGCTAAGCTTCAGGATTAGAGGGAAATGCATACCCATGTTTGGCCATGAAATAATAAGCCAAATGTTCAAGAAAGACAAAGTATTTTTTAAATAATTAATGAGAAAAGACGGAGGAATTAAGTTCAAGTTCCTAATTTGAAATAAAAAGAAATTAGGAATTGGATGCATTGTAATTAATTAAATTTCATTAGAATTTGGTAAAAAGAGGAAATTCTACCATGAATTACACAGTAAATTTGATGTCCAAATGGGAAAGATTTGGAAATAGTAACTAATACCTAAAAATAGCAAAGATATGTGTTGTAACCTAGGTCTGCATCCCTGCCCTTTTCCCTCCTTTACCCTATCCATCCATCAATTATGAGTTTTGTGGTTGCTTGCTTAGCTTATCATCCATTTTTCTTCATTCAGCTTCATGACCCTTGCTCATCTGTACTTATTGCACACCATATGTTTTCTTTCTTGAAAAAGGATTGCATGTTCTAGTTTGAGTTTCGAATTATTGTCATCATATTTGTCACTAAAGAAGCATACAGCAGGTCCACCAAGTCTTTTGTGTGTGCAGGAGATATCCAGGTTCAAAAATTCCATTGAAAGCTCGGTAAGCTTTCGCAGAAGCTGGCAGCAAATTAGAGTAGGCCATGTCAGACTCGAAATACATCCAGATGGACAGACTGAGTCGACAGATGGACTGACTCGATGGACGGTGGATATCTGGAATTAAGTAAATCGACAGTTCTCGTTCATTCAGGATTACGAAGCATGAAAAAACATGGCGTTTTGTCACGAGGTACCTAAGTCCTGCGTTATTCTCCCTATGGTGGCAGCCCATCTCCTCCAGATCAATGGTCCTTATTGCACTTCGAACCCCCCGACCATTATACCTTTAACGATAGGGGGCGACAGGTCTAGACTAGTGGTTTCCCCACACTTGGGCCCACCTAATGTGG